>JARHVA010002545.1:992500-1010000 GCA_037957365.1 Torreya grandis
CTTATTTCTTGAATTATACATATGGATTACATATAATTTGACTCCATGTTTTTGATCCTCATGGAATTGGTAACAACTTATCTTCAACACTCATGGTCAAATTATACCATCTGGGTGCATTTTGAACCTCATCTCTCCAATCAGGTCCTAAAATGGGGTTTATGAAGGGTTTTAAGTGTGTTGGCCCCTTAAGTATTATTCATACTCCTATGATGTTGGATTTTTGAACCAACACCAAAAAGTGCTTGTTTAGACCCCTTTTAACCTCTTACAACCTCTTGGAATCCCATGCAAACCTTCTAGGTAGGTATGAGCATTTAAAGTGACCTTCTTAATTATTCTCCTTCACTTTACATACCCTATCATGACATTGGATCCAAGAATGATCAATTTTGGGTTTCTTATTCATTTTAATATCTATAACCGGTCAAATTATGCCCCATGGTCTATCCTAGTATATTTCATCCATTTTTTAGTATTCCAAATGGTTTTGAACTCCCTTGTGCATTATGTGAGGCTTGTGAAAGTAATGAAGCTCTATTATTGGAGTCCATAGTTATATTGATGGAGTCCATAGTTATATTATAGGAGTCTATAGCTAAACTGATGAAGTCTATAGTTTTTTTGTAGGATTCTGAAGCTAGACTGATTGGGTCTATAGTTTTTCTGATGGCTTTAACATCTCTATGTAACCCTTCTTGATTAGAGCATCTTGGTTGCTTTAAAATATTATATAAGGGTGTTTTATCTTGTGTTAGGTGTCATCTAGATTATACAATCATAACTTGGTATTTCCTAATCTTTGGTCCATCCATTTCACCACTTTGCTTTTAAATTATCTCCTCTTGCATGATAAAACTATCCCCACTCTGAGATAAAATATAGAGGGTCTACACCATTAGTATTGATAGACAAAATATTGTAAAATGTTATTGGACTCCTAAGGGTACTTTGTACAAAATTTGAGATTTTAACTCCTCCATTTGACCCTCCAAATCTTCAAATTCCTAAGGCAAACTTATGAGCAGGTAACTTATGAGCATAGGTAGTGTATAGGTTGGGTTTAGAGATTTTAGGGTATTGAATTTGAGGTTGGTTAGGACATATAGGGATCTTACATGCTTCTAATGATGCATTAAAACCACATCTAGATATTTACCCATCAAACACCTTCTTATGCCTTTCGAGTTATGGACTAGGTCTTTGACTAATTGTGTTTATGCATTTTGGACTACCTATAGGTGATCTTTGAGAAATTTGAGGCTTGACTGAGATGTTTTGACTTCCCATGAAGGTTTTGGGATAAAAAAACATCCTAACCCCTTTGTAAACCTATAAAAATGTCAAATAACCTAACCCCCAAGTCATTGTCATATAACCCTATTGTAGATGGCCTCTCCCAGGCTTGTGTACGGATAGGGGAGGGTACATTAGTGATCAAAACCCAAACTACACGCTTTAGCTTATCATTTTACCTCAATATTACCATTTGTGTAAGTCAATATTTATATCTATTGATGTAATATCTTAGGATCACAAATGTAAGTGCTAAGTCAATTTTTCATCCATACCTTGTAGGTGTTCACTGCCTTTTTTTAGTGGTTTTTTTGGCAACTTTGAGACCTTGAAACTTTGTCTTCCACATATCCTTTGCTTCTAAAAATTTTCATAGTTATTTTAGGTAGATATATATACAATATTTTATAATTTTTATGTCTATATCTCCTTTCAAGTGCATTTAATGAGGCCCTTAAAAACCTCCCAAGCCATTGTTTGCAACTTTTAGGGACCATGAGCCCAATACAATAAACTCATCCTCTTGCGGGGAAACTCTAACTTGCATAGAATTTTCACCTTCATGGTATGAAATATAAGACCCTTTGATCATGCCAAAGCCTCAAACAAAATTTCACCATGATTTTACTCTTCACTCCTCTGCATAAACCTGCTAGAGCTCAAGTAAGGTGACTGTGAACTAACTAGAAAATGAATAAGGAAATTAATCAATTTACTTTGAAGGAGTATGAAAATTTGATCTCTCACAAGGTGATTCAATAAAATAAATTTTAAAATATGAATTCAAGCATATTAACATTACCATGGAGCCCCTTCCATGTTGGGAAAACATAGATTATGTACTTGAGGCACCCAACTTGAGAAATAAGCAAACTTGTAAATCTCCTTCAAGGTATATGAGAGTGAAAGTGTTGGATGATGATAAAACCATGAAGAAGATCTATTTAAACCTATAAACACTCTATCAAACTCACATAGTTGCATGCATTACTAAAAATAATAAATAGATGTATAACCATACCCCTCTTCAATGTAATTTCATAAAAGGTTGTCTGGAGTATTATAATTTATTCATAAAGGATAATGAACCAATATGAGACTTCTTGACATGAAATTTAAGCAGGCTAGGCCAATTAAAGAGGGATGAGATTAGATGAGGACTAGGGGAAGGATAAGTAAGATGTTTAGACCATTATGAGACCCCATAGGACACATGAAACCTTATTCAAAAGTTAAAAATAATAGGGGTTGACTCAAATTTGAATTGGGGTCAAATTTTGTCAAAATTATTAGTGATTCTTAGGGGTCGCATGCTATCTATTACTAAGACTAGTTGCCTTACACATCCATTGGGCATGGAGTCATGCATATGGACACTCAAATTGAATTGAATAGATCTTTGACTCAAGGAAAACAAGTTGGTTGAACCACACACATATAAGCAAAGACACACATACAAAATGAAAGAAAAAAAACAACTTGTGCTTCAAAAACACTTAGGGAACACAACAACAAACCAAACTAAACACACACTATCTTGAAAGAATCCCTCCCTCCTTGATCAAAGGCAAAGTCTAAAACTCTTCTTGCCTCATAGAATGAAGTGATACATGTGACATGTTTCCATTTGAATATTTTCATGGAAGAATTCATCTTTCTCATGGTGTTGGCCAATATTTTTGGCATGGATTTCAATGCAATAGAGAAAAATTCAAACAAAGCACCTATAAAGATGAATTATTCTTGCACTTCAACTACCTTAGCTTCTTCATGAGACTCCTTAGTTTCTACATGATCTAATTATGCTTAATAAAAGCATGTTTATTCACTCTCCATGATGTCTTGAGAATGGACAAGTGGTTTGTCAGCTATAAGTTTTTCAAGCTCATCAAGGAGCTTAGTGTAATCTTACCAATCATGATCATTTTTTCTCATGGAGACTTCTTTCTCTATCTTCTCATATACTTTTCCTTCAACCTTTCAAAGTTCTTCAAGATATTATATACACTCAATATATTGTATCCATTCTTATTTATCATCTCTCACATTAAGGATTACCTCTTCCTCATAAACTTATTCTTCAAATAATTCATCTAGATCCTTGGTCATATGGTCCACTCCAAGTCTATCTCCATCCTTCTTATTATAAACTATTACTTCATTTGAGTATTATTTCTCTTTATTAGATAAGGGTGAGTTATGATTGATATCCCTAAGAGGAGTTTCAATGATATATTCTTCTTCGTCATTACTTGTGTCATCCTTTTGCTTTGTTGCAAACTAAATCTGTTCCTCCTTTGATGCTTCCATTAGAAGAGTTCCTTCTTCAAGAAGAGATGGGGTAGGAGGGTATCAAATGGATGAATGAGTTGAATAAATAATGTAAGGTGTAGCGAGAGTCTCATGAACGGATATGGAAAAAAGATAAAGAACTTGAAATGACTCTTGTATAACAATAAGGCTTTGTTGGGTTTAGGGCACATCACTTTCTCCCACAACCACCTCATGATTTTCATCATCCTATTTGACTTCTCCTTTAACCTCTTTCTTTCCACAAGACTTCATAGTTTAGTCCCAAGTTGGAATCTTGGAACTAGTAGGCTCTTTTGAGGATTGAATAGGTTATTCTTCAAAGAGAGAAATGGTGGAAGAGAGATATATAGGTCTTTGGGTTGGGGATGGAGTATGATGTTCAAGGATGGGCATAGAGATGGGTGAAACTTCTTGAATGGGATCTTGATGGAGATCTAAGATAGGATGAGAAATAGGAAGGAGATATTATTTATATAATATTTCATCATCCTCCTCATCTTTTTGAGGCTCTTCATATCTTTTTAGAGATTATTTTTATAGCTGAAACTTGTTTCATAGCCTCTTGAGTTTCCCATCTGTAAAAGTTATCAATCTACCAATAAAAATACTCTCTTTCCATGGACAATATTTCACTAATGACATATTTATTATCTTCCTCAGCATACCCTCACATGTCAATTAACAATCTAACTAAAATTATTAACCAATCCACAACACCACTAAGAGTTTCATCACTATACTTATCTAGCAAACTCATTCTTTTCTAATTCTCAAAAATTTAGCATAATTGCCCAACCATTTTGACAATGAGAGGTGTAGTAATCTTTGAAAAAGTGATTGGGTTTTTTAACCATTGGTGCTTATTTGGATGCTTCCAAAAAATGATAAGAGATCAGACGCACCAACAATCTTCCCACTATTTGGACCTTGTCCCACTAGGTGTGCTAGAACTATTGTCTACAAATATTTCACCCTAGAAGAGGTTGTTAAAGCCTTTCAATATTTGACCAATATGGGAATACTTGATGTGCTTATGCTACTAAAATTTCATATTATGAGTGAAAATATAAGGAAAGATACATAAAGTAAACCTAAACTAGGAGGTGATATAACAAAAGTTTCTTCCATTCACACACTTGAAATTTTCATAATGAACTAAGACAACCAAACTAGCCTCAACACCATTAATGCATATCCCTAGCATTAGTGTTTATCATGAAGGTAAATAAAAACTCAATAAATGAAGGTAAGTGAAGGGAAGGTTAGATATGACACTACCAAACTCATACACACTTAAAGAGTCTATTTTAGTAGCGTACACTTGATGAAACATTTTAGGAGAGAAGTCATTTATAGTAACACATTTAAGGATTACATGAAAACAAGATTAACTTAATCTATACTTGACATTCTAGATGTATCAATTTAACATGTAGTATAAATGGACTTAGATTATAACTAGTTTACTTCTCATTACCTTAAGTACAAATCAAGGTACAATTTTGGTAGGACTTTTCCATACCAAGAGCTAGAATTTTTTAAATAGCCAAGATGGCTCACATTTATAGAACTTTGAAAAAGTTAGAGAAGAGAGAAGCTAAAGAGGCATAAGGATGTAGTGGAAAATGAGTTATGAAACTAATTTACTCATCATCTCATAGAAAATTATCCTCTTCTCTAAGTGTGGCATAGAAAATTTTCTCAATCATTCTCTCTTGCAAAATGCCTTCATCATAGTACTTTCTTGAGAATTCCAAAGTAAGTGATGGACAAATGTATCATGTGTGATTATGAAAGGGAGTTAAAAATATTATTCCACTTGTATTTGTATTTTTATTGATCATGACATTCTCTTACACAAGCTCATCATCACCTATCATCAAGATCACTCTCCAATAGGCATTCCTTGACACTTCACACTATAATATTTGCATCCTTCTTAATTGATTCATACCAAGGGTCTTGTGACATATTTTTGGACACCTCATATGATTGAATTCATCATAAACATCTTTAAAATCATCCAACTTGAGTTTATACTATGTTCACTATGTCATTTTAGATGCCACTTTAGACTGGTTGAAGTGAGAGGATTAACAAGGAGACTTGTGATTATTCTCAAGACCTAAAAATTGCATATAGAGTTGATTCAAGTCCTAAGCTATCCTCCTAATGATTTACATTCATTGATCATATTCAAGGCCTAAAAAAACAAGAAAATGTCAATAAAACTTATTTATTACATCACCTATATGGATTCCATACAATATAACTCCATGGATTTGATCATCATAAAGTTGGAAACAACTTATCTTCAGTAGTCATGGTCAAATTCTTCCATTTGGGTGCATTTTTTTACCTCATCTCTCCAATAGGGTCCCAAAGTAGGGGTTATGTAGGGTTTTAAGTGCATTAGGCCTTTAAGGATTATTCCTAAAACTCTAACATCATATTTATTAACCAAAACCAAAATTTTCTTGTTTAGGACCCCCTTCAACCTATTTCAACCTCTTGGAATCCCATGCAAAGCTTTCAGGTAGGTATGAGCATTTGAAGTAACCTTCTCAGTTACACCCCTTCTCTTTGCATACACTATTATGACATTGGGTACAAGAATGATTAATTTTGGGTTTATTATTAATTAACATAGCTCCAATAGGTAAAATTATAACACATGGGTCTGTCTTAGTCTATTCCATCCACTTGCTAGTACTCTAAATGGTTTTGAGCTCCCTTGTGCATTCTGTGAGGCCTTTGAAAGTAACAAAGCTTAACTAATGGAATACATAGTTATAATTATGGATTAAATATTTATATTATAGGAGGATATATTTTGATTTATGGATTCCATAGTTTTTATATAGGAGTCTAAAGCTAAACTGATCGAGTCTGTATTTTTTTTATGGCTTTAACATCTCTATGTAACCCTTCTTAGTTAGAGCATCTTGATTGATTTAAAATATTATATAAAGGTGTTTTAAATTTTTTTAGGTGTATTACAACTTATAAAATCATCACTTGGGCTTTAATAACATTTGGTCCATCCATTTCACCACTTTTCCTTCAAACTATCTCCTCATGCATGAGAAAACTACCCTTACTCTAAGATAAAATAGAGAAGGTATACACAATTATTATTTATATAAAAACAATTGTATCATATTATTATACTCATAAGGGTAATTTTTACCAAATTTTAGATTATAACTCCTCAATTTGACCCTCCAACTCTTCAAATTCCCAAGGTAGACTTATAAGTAGGTAGCCTGTGAGGGTAGGCAGGGTATAAGTTAGGTTTGGAGATTTTAGGGTATTGAATTTGAGGTGTATTAGGACATATATGGATCATAAATGATTAAAATTATGAATTAAAACCATTCCTATCTATTTAACCCTCAAACACCTTCTTATGCCTTTGGAGTTATGGACTAGGTCTTTGACTATGTTTATGCATTTTGGACTGCTTGTAGGTGATCTTGGCAAAATTTGAGGCTTGATTGAGATGTTTTGACTTAAAATTAATTTTTTTGGGTCTAAAAAAATCCTACCCCCTTTATAAACCTATAAAAATGACAAATAACCTACCCCCCAACTCATTGTCATATAACCCTATTGTAGATGGCCTCTCCTAGGCCTGTGTATAGATAGGGGAGGGTACATTAGTGATCAAAACCAAAAATACACCCTTTATCTTATTATTTATTATTATTATTACCATTTGTATAATTTAATATTGATCTCCATTGATGGAATATCTTATGATCACAAATGGAAGTGCAAAGTCACTTTTTCATCCCTATCATGTAGGTGTCCACTGCCTCTTTTCAATGGTTTTTTGGTAACTTTGAGACCTTGAAACTCCATATTTAACTTATCATTTTATTCTTATAATTGTCATAATTTTTTTAGGTAGATAGGGATATAATATTTATTGAGTTGAATTTCTATATCACCTTTCAAGTACATTTAATGGGGCCCTCAAAAACCTCCCAGGCTACTATTTGTAACTTTTAGGGATTGTGAGACCAATATAGTAAACTCATTCTCTTGAAGGGAAAATACAACTTGCATAGAATTTTCACGTTCATGTAATGAAATATAAGACCTTTTCAGCATTCCAAAGCCTCAAACTATATTCAACCCTGCTTTTACTCTTCACACCTCTATACAAACCTCTTGGAGCTCAAGTAAGGTGACTATGAATTGATTAGATAGTAAACAAGGAAATAGGTAATTTGCTTTGAATGAGTATGCCAATTTGATATATCACAAGGTGATTCAATGGAATAAATTCTAAAACATGATTTCAAGCATACTAAAATCACCATGGATCCCCTTCCACATTGGAAAAACCCAAATAACACACATGAAGTAGCCATCTTGAGAAAGAAGCAAACTTGTAAATCTCCTTCAAGGGAAATGAGATATAAAGTGTTGGATGATTAAAAAAACATGGAGAGGATATATTTAAACTTATAAGCACTCTATCAAACTCACATGGCTCCATGGATTCCTACAAATAAGAAAGAGATGCACAACCATACCCCTCTTCAATGTAATTTCATAAAAGGCTTCCTAGAGTGTTCCCATTTGTTCATAAAATATAAGGCACCAATATGATACTTATTACCATGAAATTTAAGTAGATTTATATTAATATCTACCTATAGAAGCATTCTTCCTGACTCCACTTGTATGGTCCATAGGGAGTGTTTGAAATTACTCTTCTTAAGCTTGCCAAGCAAAATAAAGGAAATAGAATCAAAAAAGAACTTTATAATGAAATATATACACTCCAAACATGTAAATTGGTGTGGGGAGGTTAATAAGAACTACACCCATGTTTTTATATACAATTGAACTCTAAGAGTCCATACAAGTGACCAAAAGGCCTTAAATATAATGAAAACTACCATTTCCTAATCATAAATTATTATATAAATATAATCTTATCAATATTATCATTATCTAACCTCTCCCACATTTAATGACATCTTAGTGACCAATTTCTTACTTGGAAAAATTTGTACATGTCATTAATTAAGCTAAAAATGTGGCCAAATGACCATTTTTGCATATAAAACAAGGTGAAAGATAAATTAATGACTTATAAACACCTTAAAACATGTTAAATGAAATATTAGAAAATTTTAAACACAAATTGATACTTTGACCAAGGTTAACCAACTTTGACTTTGCTTGATTAGGCCATTTCAAGAGGGATGAGCTTAGACAAGGACTAGGGGAAGGATAAGTAAGATGTTTAGACCATTATGAGACCCCATAGAACACATGAAACATTCTTCAAAAGTTCAAAATAGTAGTGGTTGACCCAAATTTGACTTGGGGTCAAATTTAATCAACAATACCTTGCCAACACTCTAATATCCCTTTGATTGTTGAAGCGGTAACACCATCTAATTTAATACAAAATATAGCTCCTAGATCCACACCACTAAGGATAATGATATGAAAAACAAAGTATTTGGTTTTTAATATATGATAAATAATGGAACATATGAAAGGTAAAATTTCAAAAAAATCAATATAACTTCATGCTCAATGTGTATGATACTATGAATTTAACAATAAAATCCATACAAAATGATGTCAACTATTTGTTGAATTAATTAAAAGGTAAAAAAAAGTGCCTTGTGATACATAATTTAGGGTTAAGAACAAGAAATGTGGAGGGAAAAAATAATGCAATGGTAAATAATCTATTTAATTCATTTAATTCAATAAGCAATCAAACTAAAAAAAGATAGTAATGTGATAAGATGAGTAATAATGGAATCTATAGTAATTCAACATATAAATCTTGATTTATTAGTCAAACAAGTACATCACTTCACTTGAATAGGAAAACTCTAATAAATACCATAAAAATTAGAACAAGGCTTGATGACCCTTTACTCACAAATTTTTGGGCATTTAGTGGTAGACTCCCGTGAAAATATAAGGTATTAGTTGAAGGAATAAAACATTTAATTGATTAATTTTGGCATGATAACAAAATGGTCTCATATAATGTAAAATATGTTTCTAAAAGAATAAAATGTTTAAAAAAGCATGAGCCACATGTAAAACATTTCTTAGGCATGACTTGAATAGAATTTTATAAAATGTTTACTATAAAAATTAGTGGGTAACTGATAATGAACCAGAGGTCATTTGAGGTGTTCAATCCTTTCTATGTTAAAATCAACCAAACACACACTACATGTTGTTGTAGGATCCATGTTTAATTTAATATAGATTTTGATGTCTTTTAGCATATACATTGTACTTTACATACTAACAATATTATTCAAAATATATGGTGGCTTCCACACTTAAAACAAAAATATATTTAATCCCATGTATTTTTTGTTAAAGACCTAAGGAGTAGCTTTTTTCCAAAGTAATTTTAGATGGAATATATAAAACTTGTGGTGGTTTGTCAAATTTGAACAATTGTATATGTGAAAAAATTTCACATGGATTTGGAAATCAGCTATTTGATTATAAGAAGTGAAAATCTATAAAGTAAAGAGTCATCAAGATGTGAGTTTTCTATAATATTTTTATTTGATTTCGTTTTTGAATTCAATAATAATAATAATAATATCTATCATTATGCAAGATGCACACAAAAGTAATAATGGTTACATAATCAATTCAAGATATGCAAGAACAACTTACCAATTTCCACCATTGTTTTATTTGTGTACTTTGTTGAAAACTACACACTATAACTACAAAATGAGGTTCAATCCTAATACTATAGTTCAATTCAAGTTGGAATTTTTATGCACATTACATTCAAACATACACCTGCTAACATATAGTACAATAAAAATATTTTGAGGGAGTACGAATTTTATATGAGTAATGACAAATAGTTTTATCCAAAGTCCATCTGAGGTTGTTTTGAGATATTTTATAGATATATGAATTAAAAATAAAACTTTTTTAATCACACTACAATTGGTCAGATAATTATGCAGGATAGTTAAGAATACTTGAATGTTTTATTGGTTAAGTATGATGCATAAAAATAATTAATTGCAAAAAAAATGGAGTTTCTTTGAGGGTGGGCATGGAAAAGGGGAACATGATCATGTAGGTGCATGTGTAAAAAGATCCCTTAAAAAAGAGAAGGGAAAATAAAAGGATAGTACTAATTTTATTGATGTTACAAGTATTATGACTTAGTGAATGGAAAAAATTCTTATGGATCAAGTAAATATTCTCATGTGTAAAGAATATTTTTATTAATAGAGGAAGGATATAAGTCAATGTTAGAATATTTCAGTATAATACCTAGATCAAGTATTTTATAGTCCATTTGAAGTTTAAATTCTAGTTCATGGACTATTTATACTAGGGATATGGCATGTTTTTATTTGAGCTATATGGAATTTAATTTGATTAAATTTGATTCAAAATAATGGGTTGATGAATGGTATTGTAGGCCCCTAATGCCTATGGGGATTAATGATTCATTCCAACCACTAGGGGATCATGAAATGGCATAATTAGTTGACTTTGACCATGTCTTAGATCTTATACAACCATGTATAATCTATTTATAATTTAAATGTAGACTTAGTCCTATTAGTGATATCTTAATTCCAGTGTTGATACAATTATCTAAATACATCCAAAAAAATGGTTCATTGATTGGGCTAGCGAGTCACAAGATATGCCTATCATTAACCCACTTTTGATCTCTTAAGAGACATTTAGATGTGAGATAAATGATGATGTCATTTCTCACTCCTCTTTATCCAAAAATAATAATTTAGGGGGTGTTCATAGGACTTAATTTTGAAATTTTAGGAGCTAATATCTTGTCTCTACCCCTCATGTTTCTCTTACAATATGTGTTGGAAGTTTGCTAAATGAATATGAATTTTAGTTCCATTTTCACACTCATGAACAAGAAGATTCTTTTAAGGGATGCATCCAAACAAATAAAATTTTCAGTCCTAGGTCTCATTGGAGAGTATAATATGGCCATTATAGAATTTGATACAACCATCCAAATGTGTCCAAAAATATGGTTCATCTATTAGTCTAGCGAGTCATAATATATGCCTCCCACAAACCCGCTTTTGGTCTCTTAACAGACATTTGGCTAGAAGATAAAATGTCCCACCGTGTCTCACTCATACCAAGATAGGGAGAATCCTATCTGGGGTACTCAAAATAATCAACTATGAAAATGTAGGAGATAACAGCTTGTCTCTATCTCTCATAGTTATCCTATAATGCTTGTTATAAGTTTATTTTTTTACACACTTAGGGAAAAAAATCTTCTCTTAAGATATGCTTCCAAACAACTAAAAATTTTAGTCCTCAGGTCTAATATAGAGTATAGGGTGGCCATTATAGTGTTTATAAACCCATCTAAACTTTTTTTAAATAAATTTCATTCATTTGTCAAGCTAGTTAGATGATATTCCTCCTACTAACCACCTTTTGGTCTCTTAAGAGACATTTGGCCGTGAAATAAAACATGTCACCATGCCTTGTTCATCCTAAGTTGGGAATAATCCTCTAAGGGGTAATCATAATAATTTACCATGAAATTATAGGATATTATGGCTCATCTCTACCCATCATGGTTCTCCTATAATGATCATCATAAGTCTACTCCATTTATATACTTAGGGATGAGAAGCTTATCTTAAAGGAATCCTCTAAATGAATGCAAATTTTAGTCTTAGAGACTAACATAAAATGGGTGGTGTCCATTCCAATATCTATATTATAATCTAGACATGTTCATATATATAGTTTATCAATTAGGCTAGTGATTCAAATGATATTTCTACCACTGACCCATTTATGGTCTCTTGAGAGACATTTAGCTGTTAGAAAAAACATGCCATCATATTTCACTCATTCTAATCTAGGGAGAATCCTATTGAAAGTGATTAGATAAATTTATCATGCAAATATAAGAGCAAATGACTCATATCTACCCCTCATGGTTCTCTTATAATTCATACCATAAATTCACTATATTTGCACACTTAAGGATGAGATGCTTCTCTTAAGGGATGTCTCCAAACAAATGTAAATTTTAGTCTTAGGGTCTGATAAAGAGCATATAGTGTCCATTCCATCACTAATACACCCATATAGATGTGTCTGCATAGATAGTTCATCAATTGGGCTAGTGAGCCACAAGATATGCCTCATATTCACCAAAATTTGGTCCCTTAAGAGATATTTAGCTACAAGAGAGACCTCACCACTACGCATCACTCATACTAAGCTAGGGATAATACTTTATGGGTGATTAAAGGACTCACCTACACCAAATTAATATCTAAAAACTCATCTCTATCCCTTATTATTCTCCTACAATATGTGGTGTATGTTTGCTTCATTTTCTCACTCAAGGAAAAGAATCTTATCTTAAGGGATGCATCTAACCAACTAAAAATTTAGATCCCAAGGATTGAAAAAAGTAATAATATGGACATTACACCATTTATACACCCATATAACATGTCCACAAATATGGTTCATAGATTAAGCTAACGGGTCAGAAGATGTGCCTCCCACTGACCCACTTTTAGTCTCATAAGAGACATTTGGCTGTGAGAGAGAAATTACCATTGTATCTATCTCATCTTTAATTGGGGATAATCCTCTAGGAGTTACTATAAATACTTTCCCATGAAGTTATAAAATCTAAAATATCATCTCTATCCCTCATAGTTCTCCTACAATCCATGTCAAAACTTTTCTCTTATTTCACATTAAGGGATTAGAAGCTTCTCTTAAGGGATGCCTCCAAACAACTATAAATTTCAGGCCTTATGACCAATAGAGAGTATACAATGAATATTCCATAGTTTATACACCCATATATACATGTATAAATATATAGTTCATAGATTAGGCTAGTGATTTAAAATATATGCCTCAAACTAACCAAATGTTAACCCCTTAAGAGATATTTAGCTACGAGGGAGAAATTGCTACCATGTATGTCTTGTCTTGAGATAGGGAGAATAATTTATGGAGTGATTATAAGACTCAACATTATAAATTTAATGTTTTATGGCTTGTCTTTACCCCTCATGGTTATCTTGTAACATGTGGTAGAAGTTTGATCCATTTCCCATTCAGGGACAAGAAACGTCTCTTAATGGATACATCTGTATAATTACAACTTTTAGTCCTAAGGCTTGAAAAATATTTGATGGTGGCCATTAAATTGTGTATACACCCATATAAATGCATTTACATAGATGGTTTTTTTATTGGGCTAGTGAGTCACAAGATATACCTCACTGACAAATTTTTTGTCCCTTGGGAGACATTTGGCTATGAGAGAGAACTCATTGTCATCTTTAACTAATCCCAAGATTGGGATAATCCTCTAGGATGTCCTTAGTGGAATCACCTATGAAAATTGAGGAGATGATGAATCATCTCTACTCCTCATGGTTATCCTACAATACATGGCCAAGTTAGTTAGAGAAATAAACAAGTTAGTAAGAGAGATAGCTCAAACTATAGGAAAGCATGCTAACATCAATTTTATTTTAGCTTAGATAGAGAGGGTCATTAGTGTGAATAAACAAATATGCATATACATAGTGAATAAAATGATATGATTCCTCCATTTCAAGAACAAAAAGAGACATTGTATGAGATTTTTCTCCAGTCTTCATTAGCATAAGATCATAGGTATTTTATTTTCCCCTCATAAATAAGTTTTAATGTATCTAGAATGCATCTACACTAAATAAGATTGTGTTCATGACAATGCCAATCATCTTGACTCATTCACAAGTCATCAAAATATCAAATAAATCTTCACTTTTCTTTATTATAATAAATTAATCTATTGATTTTATGGATATTAAATTGCATAATTGAAACTTGCTCCAATGATATAAAAAAGATAAATGTCTTTCTACTTTATTTCTTTAGTTATCTCTTCCTATAAATTTTTATTGCTATGGTTGTTTCCTTTAATCCCATTGAATTAATTTTGGTAATTTATGGACATTAACATGATTTCATTCATTCTTTATTTCTTTAATGAAATATACGATAATGTTAAGAAACCATCACGTAGATCAACAATCATAACATAGATTTGCATAACAAAATAATTTCATTGTATTCATTATAACATCGGTACATGAATTTCATGAAAGTTAAACATTTAAAATATTTGTGAACATTCACACAACCATGCTTGAAAAAAACTTCATTTATTAAAACTTTTGAGAAAGATTACATGTATGTAACAAAAATATAATGTCATAAGTATGTAGGTGTATCCAAATTATGTCATAATGACATAAAAAATAGGACATATCAAGATACAATCTAGACCATAATAAACATATAAAAAATGTTCCATAGAGACATGTAATATGGGCCATATCAACATATAAAATAGATTGTGCCTACAACTATCCCTGACAAAACAACTAGCTCCCCTGATCCTCATTGCTTTCAAATAATTTACACTTCCTCACCATATATGTAGAAATGGGGGTGATGCATGAATTATTATGGGGAAAAACTCTCCTCTTAGCATGTGAAGGACTAAATGTCTCTTCTACAACCTCAAAAGATTATTCTTACTATATAACATATGAAATAAGAATTTTAATGTATTAAAATGATATATGGAAAATGATAGATTTGCAATGAACATGCAACAACGTTATTCTTGACTCACTACATGTCACCTAAATTATTGTCTTGGGTTGCATGACTACGAATATATCTATGATAGAGAATCCCATGGAGAAAACATATATTTTTAGATCTATATGTCCATAAAAATACAAATATGATGTAGATCAACATTACTTGAAGCTATAAAACAATTTTACTATGTGCTTTCACCATTCTATGTCTTTGAATCAGGTGTTGTTGGAGAGATAGTGGATCTTGTGATGAAAGCAAAACATTAGTCAAATGTTGTTTTAATCCATGCGGGGTACCCACTACATCTATCATCATCTATAAAACCAAAAAATGAAATAGGTAAATTATGAATCAAATAAAACTAAACCTAATTTAAGATAAATTAGAATTAATATTATTCCTTTTGTACATAAAGAGAAAATAAACAAGGAGGATAAATCAAGAAGGTTCTAAGGATGAATCCAAAAATGAGGATAAGGCTAGAGTTAAGATGAATCTTAATTCTAATTTTTAGGTAGTAGTAGAGAAATCAAAGAGCATAACAAACTCTAAGAGCTAGAAGAGGAGGTAGACCTCTTTAGGGCCAATAGGACTAATTATCTTTTGGGTCCATGATTTTTTTTAACTATTTTTTAGTTATTTAATTAATATTTTGTAGCCTTATGACTTTGAGGGTATATATTACTTTTTATATTTGGTTTTTATGCCTTTTCTTTCTATTTATTGTATAGAGTCGAGTCCCTATCTCAAAAAACCCACCTTTGCCTCTAATAAAAAATAAAAATAAATCAAGAGAGGGATAGAAAGAGAAAAAATATTCCTTTTGTACAAAAACTATGGTGTATATAAAATATTTTAACAATGATATTCAGTTTTAGTGTCTACATATTAATTAATGGAGAAATATCTAGAAGAGACATAAATACAACTTTGTGTGAACTAGATAAATATTAATGAAGTAGTGAGTCAAGATTTTCACATTTCCTCCCTTTATGTCATATTTTTTATTGTTAATTTATTTTCAAAATAAGAAGATACTTTCAATATTATATTTTTGAATTTTTTAGGTATGGGATAAACATGAATTTCTTAGAGATCAAAATGATGAACTATATAATTTACGACATGGATGTAAAAATTAACACGCTTATATTGAATATATTTTGTGTTTTCATGAACTTTATTGTGTGAATTTGGTAGATCATATGTAGTCTAATATATTTCAATATGTAGTTATTTTTTGATATCTCTGTCTACAAATTGATGCAAATAATTATGAAATAATAATACCTTGAGCTAAGTAGTTAGTAACATTTTGAATATCATTAATTTTGGCATCATATCTATTGTGTTGTTATCAATATAGAATGACTATGACCTAGCTCATATTTACTTTGTCTTAAGACAAGAATGTGAGATAATAATGTCAACAAGAAAAGAAACATATGCACAATTTAAAGTTGAGATTATGCAACATCTTACAGAGTTACAAGATTTTTAGAAAACACTTATTCAAAATGAAACATAAATATTCTACACATATGTGAGAGTGTTTCAACTCTATAGGATACTATGATTATGACATTGTTTCAAATATATATGATGTTACACTCATGAAATTATCTCAAATCAAATACAAGATCTCAATATATTCAATTTTGATTGAAGAAATCATGGAGACCTCAATGTATTTCAATATGTGGAATAAGATAAGGTTTTTATGGGTATATATGTCCATATATATGTGAGAATGTTTAATAAGGTAAGAAACTTGATTATCTTGTGTGTTTCTAAATTATTTTAGGAAAAGAATACAAGAATATGTGATACTTTATTATAAGTGCTCAAATATATTTGTATTATTTAAAAATGTGATATAAATTAAGTTCTCTTTGCATTGAATCAATTTTTACATTTGATTTTATTTCATCCATAGATACTTATAGATAAATTTGAGTTAAATTTTGTACATGTGTAAATATACCATAGAAGAGAATGACAAGTATGTAGCTATAAAATAAAATAAAATGGAATAATTTGACAAATATATCACTAAAAAACTAAAATTCAGACATAATATGTACCAAGTTGTAATATAATATTATATTAAATTTATGTAATCTATAACTTTCTAAACATAAGTGTAGGCTACCATATTGATAATTGTATACTCAACAATAAAATCTAAGCCATTTTAGTTAACTAAGATATTAGT
>JARHVA010002545.1:1017500-1237500 GCA_037957365.1 Torreya grandis
TATAACATGGAAACCCAATGTGGGAAAAACCATAGAGAACAATCTCAAGTATATTATTGAGAACAAACCCACAGAAGCACCATACCCCTTTGCCAAGTACCAACCTCAGCTATAATTCGTGAGAACCACCCCACAGGAGCTTCAAACCCCTTTATCAAGCACCAACCCAGCTATCATTCATGAGCACCAACCCACATGAGCATTTTTCCACTTTGTGTAAACCACACACCTATCTCTCAATGTTTCTAAATCAATAAATGATAGTTCAATACAACATCTCTTTCCTCTCTCTCACCTTTGCTCTTCTAAGCTAGATAATACAATATAAAATTAACCTCTCACACTCATATTACAAATGGCTACTCAAGACTTTATTTATAGCTTTCCAAATGACCTTTGGCCTTCCCCCTTTGTGACCTTTCAATCCTCCTGGAAAATGGCACCAATCTTGGATGATTCTTCATATCCAAGCATTTGAAAAGTCATGTGGTGACCCTTCATGACCAAAAACGTCCTTCCCACTTTTGTCTTTATCTTTGGTGACTTTTCATATTCCTTAAAGTGTCCCTTCATGAGAAATTCACCCTTACTCTTTTGTCTTCACTTGGTGACTCTTGGTATTCCCCAAAATGACTCTTCATGGGAAAATGTGTCCCATCCTTCTTATGTCTTTACCCCATGGCTCTTCGACTTCTCCATGGGCCCTTCTTTTGTCTCATATGCAACCAAAAATATATTCATTAATATTAAATAAATATTAACTCATATTAGCCAAGATAAACAATATTAAATGCAATGGGGCCTTTATCATCAATAATGCTAAACCTTTGACATCAATGACAATATTTCCAACAATCTCAATCCTAAAACTGCCACATCCTATCACAATCCTAAAACTACCACATCTTGTCACCTGCACATACTATCATCTGAAAGTATACAGTAACTCCCCCTTACTATAACAACCTGTACCTATTTCTTGTACCTATTTTCTACATTTGTACTTGTACCTATTATCCTCCCCCTTTGACATCAATGGCAAAGGGCCTACCTAAAGCTAACACTTAGCTCCCCCTCACTTGATGCTAAACCTTAATGGCAGGAAGTAAGGAAAGTTACTCCCAACTTCTCTCATAGATACACAAATGTGTCTTTTGGTAGTGCATTTGTGAAAATATCTGCAATATGCTCTGTAGTACTAATATATTCCAACTTAACATGTTGATTTGCAACGTGCTCTCTCAAAAAGTGATATCTAATGGGAATATGTTTTGTTCTTAAATGCATCACTAGATTTTTTGAAATATTTATGGCACTTGTGTTATCACAAAAAATGGAAATAGGTTCATCATACTTTACCTTGATATCTTCCAAAGTTTTTTTCATCCAAAGCACTTGAGTATAACACAATACTACTATAATATATTTTGCATCAGCTGTAGAAAGTGATACCGAGTTTTGCTTCTTGCTTAGCCATGATACTTAGCTATCACCAAGGAAGAAAGCTCTTCCACTTGTACTCTTTCTATCATCTAAGCACCCTATCCAATCTAAATTTGTATAAGCAACTAAGTGAAATATTTACTTGTGGGATACCATAATCCATAATCCAATGTCCCTTTGATATATCTAAATATTATTTTCACCAACTAAACATGACTATCTCTTAGAGATGATTGATATCTTGCAACCATACCTACTGCATGCATGATGTCTGGTCTTGATGCTATCAAATATAATAGACTACCAATCATAGATCTATACAAAGATTGATTTGTAACAGGTGAATCTTCATCCTTGTTCACCTTATTTCTTGTACACATAGGTGTGCCAACTAGTACACAATTCTCAAAACCAAATTTCTTCTGCATTTCCTTGGTATATTTACTTTGAGATATAAAAATTCCTTTATTTGATTGAAATATTTGTAATCCTAAGAAAAATGATAATTCTCCAAGCATAGACATCTCAAATTCTTTTTGCATTGTATTAGAAAATTATTTTGTCATGTTTTCAATATTTCCTCCAAAAATGATATCATCAACATAAACCACAACAATCAATTGATGCTCACCTTCTATTTTGATGTAAAGATTACTATCAGCAAATCCTCTCTTGAATCCTTGATCTTGTAGGTACTTATCAAGTCTTGCATACCAAGCTCTAGGAGCTTGTTTTAATCCATACAATGCTTTCTTCAATTTGCATACATGATTACTAATATTTGAGAGAATAAACCCCTCAAGCTATTCAATGTAGACCTCTTCTTCAAGGTTACCATTTAGGAAGGTAGATTTGACATCCATCTGAAATAATTTGAAATTTTTAAATACTGCATATGCAAGAAAAATTCTAATAGCCTCTAACCTTGCTAATAGTGCAAAAGTTTCTTTAAAATCTATTCCCTCAATCTGAGCATATCCTTTACATACTAATCTTTCTTTATTTATGGTTACTTCTCCATTATCATTCAGCTTCTTTCTATAAACCCATTTTGTTCCTATCACATTATGATCTTTTGGTCTAGGCACTAATTCCCAAGTATCATTCTTTTCTATCTGATCTAATTCTTCATCCATAGCCTTAACCCAATGCTCATCATGTCTAGCTTCTGAAAAAAATTTAGGCTGAATTTTAGATAACAAAGAGAAATTAACTTGTTCAAATTCACTTACCATCATTCTTCTAGTGCAAATTCCTTCTTTTATATCCCTGATGATGTCACTTTCATTATGATTTTTTTGAACATATTTGGATGGAGTCTTGGTGCCCTTTTTCTCCTTTTCCTCATCTTCATCTAATTCTTTAAAGCCTTCCTCTTCAATGATTTTAGGAATGTCTACTGGATCACTGATCTTTTGTGTTCCATCTTCTTCTCTCCTGACACTTGCACTTTCAACAATTTTCTTGGTTCTTTTGTTATAACATTTATAAGCTTTACTTTTGCAAGAATAACCAAGAAATATACCTTCATCCACTCTATATTCAAACTTACCAAGTTTTTCATCAGTTCTCTTTATGAAGCATTTGCTATCGAAAACTCTGAAATAATCAACTGTTGTTAGTTTGTCGTCCATAGCTCATAAGGAGTTTTGTCATTGTTGACTCTTAATAGAGCTCTATTCTGAATATGCACTACTATACCAACTGCCTCTCTCCAATATTTTTTTTCTATGTTGGATTCATTTAACATAGTCCTCGCCATCTCTTAAACTTTTCTATTTTTCTGTTCAATTACTCCATTTTGTTTGGAGTTCTTGCTGTTAAATACTGTCTCTTTATTCCATGATCTTCACAAAACTCAATAAATTGATTTGACATGAATTCTCCTCCTCTATCTAATCTTAGACACTTAATCTTCAAATTAGTTTCATTTTCAACTAATGCTTTGAATGCTTTGAACTGTCTAAAAAATTTTGGGTTTTTCTTTAAAAAAATTATCCAAGTCATACATGAAAAATCATCAATAAGCAACATGAAATATTTATCACCATGAGTACTTTGAGTCCTCATAGGTCCACATAGATTAGTGTGAACAAGCTCTAGCATCTGAGTGGTAGAGTACTCTTTTGTTTTGAACCACCTTCTAGCTTGCTTCCCATGCTGACAAGGTCCACAAAGGGTGTTGGATGGCTTTGTGATTGTTGGAAGATTCCTGACTGCTTGCTTTTTGCAAATTTTGACAAGATTGTCAAAATTTATGTGCCCCATTCTCCTATGCCATAGCCAACTTTCTTCAATCTGACTCAAACAACATTTTTGACATTTGATGTCTGATAGCATATATAAGTTATTACCTTTTCTCTGAGCATCTGTAATTAATACATCTGAATCTTTTCTTCTAATTTCACAACCTTCTACATAAAACTTTAGTGTGTTCCCTTGATCACACATTTGACTTACACTCAAAAGATTATGCTTAAGACCTACATATAGAACATTGTTAGTTTTAGTTCTACCATTATCTAAACTTATTGTACCTTTTTTGGCAATTCTAGCAGTAGTATTGTCCCCAAATTTTGTTGTGCCACCATTGATCTTTTTTATGGTTATGAACTTGCTCTTGTCTCCTGTCATGTGCCTCAAACATCCAATATCAATAAACCATGGATTTTCTTCATTTCTTGCATGCAGAGCTATCTAGACCAACATAGAACCTTCAGATTATTTCTTCTGCCATGTCTGAACCTTTTTCCTGATGAATGGAGCCCTGAAACTCTGGTCCTTCTTGACTAACTCAAACATGCTTCTACAATACTGAGCTATGTGTCTGAAGTTGTTACACTTGTAAAAAATTATGATTTATTCATCAAAGCTTGATAGAGGAGAAAAAGAGTTATAGATTTTTCTTGACTCTACATGACCTTCCTTTTCCTTATTTTTGAGATTGTTAGCTCTTTTTCTACATTCTAATTTCTTTTGACCATATCCATTACAATAAAAATAGTAACCATGAAAATAGGACCTATTTGTGAATCTCTAACCTGATTGCCATTTATAGCTTTATTCCTTCTAGCCTTGTTTGTCCTCTATATTATCCATTCCTTCCCTTCTTGTTTCTTTATTTGTAAGAGCTTCAACATAGCTCTTCTTCTTTTCAAAACCGATACATGTCTTATCTGATATTGCCTTTTGGCTTTCTAATATCTTATTTAGCATATTAGTGCTATTCTCAAATTTTAAATCATTTACTATATTAATATTGACTGCTTAGTCAATCTCTTCTTTTAAAGAGGCAATTTTAGTAACATACCTTTCACATTCTTTTCTTGATATTTCTAACTATGCCATTAGATCTTCAATTATCTCCTTTGACTCCTTGTCATTTTTCTCGATTTGATGCTTTAATCTTCAATTTTTCTTTTCAACAATTTTCAACTCTTCTAAGGCACACATGAGTTCTCCTTCCATATTCACTTCAGATTCATCCTCTTCTTCTTCTTGATTAACTATTATTTTGCTTGCAGAGGCACCTTTATGTACGGCCATCTTGTGCTTTCCTAATCTACCTTTAAGCTGTAAAACTTTTCAAAAAGGAACCTACTCTAATACCAATTATTAAGAATGGAATATACTGAGAGGGGGGATGAATCAATATATTTATGTTATAAAACTTTTCCTTAATCAAACATTCAAGATATGCAATAAAACTCAAATAATAAACATCACACAAGAAAGAGAGAGACACCAGATATAACGTGGAAACCCAATGTGGGAAAAACCACGGAGAACAATCTCAAGTATATTAGTGAGAACAAACCCACATGAGCACCATACCCCTTTTCCAAGTACCAACCTTAGCTACAATTTGTGAGCACCACCCCACAAGAGCTTCAAACCCCTTTGCTGAGCACCAACCCAGCTATCATTCATGAGCACCAACCCACATTAGCATCATCCACTATATGTAAACCACACACCTATCTCTCAATGTTGCTAAATCAACAAATGATAGTTCAATACAACATCTCTTTCCTCTCTCTCACCTTTGCTCTTCTAAGCTAGATAATACAATATCAAATTAACCTCTCACACTCATATTACAAATGGCTACTCAAGCCTTTATTTATAGCTTTCCAAATGACCTTTGGCCTTCCCCCTTTATGACCTTTCAATCCTCATGGAAAATGGTGCCAATCTTGGATGACCCTTCATATCCAAGCATTTTAAAAGTCATGTGGTGACCCTTCATGACCAAAAACATCCTTACCACTATTGTCTTTATCTTTGGTGACTTTTCGTATTCCTTAAAGTGTCCCTTCATTAGAAATTCGCCCTTACTCTTTTGTCTTCACTTGGTGACTCTTGGTATTCCCCAAAATGACTCTTCATGGGAAAATGCATTCCATCCTTCTTTTATCTTTACCTCATGGCTCTTTGACTTGTCCATGGGCCCTTCTTTTGTCTCATATGTAACCAAAAATATATTCATTAATATTAACTCATATTAGCCAATATAAACAATATTAAATGCAATGGGGCCTTTATCATCAATAATGCTAAACCTTTAACATCAATGGCAATATTCTCAACAGGTCCCCCTTTTTTTATGCTATAACTAAAAGAGTAGACTCGACACCTATCTAGGTAAAATTTCCTACTCTCTGAGTTGATTTTTGGTATTTAGATGTATTCAAAGCTATTGAGAACACACTTAGAAAATTAATGGACATTGATTTGGGTTTTATTGAATTTGGTTGTATGTTAGTTATTAAGATTCTCATTGGTATAAATCATTATGAAGGATTGTTAGGTCAATTTACCCTTCAAAAAGGTAGTCATTTGTGGGTTCAGTATCTTGTTTATCAAAGGATACCTTTCAGATGTTTTATATGCCATCAGTAATGACATCTAGTGATTGAATTTAACTTTCCCTTCAAAAATCAATATCACTATTGAAATGAGTTTGCTCCAAAAGATAAACATGAGGCTAAGGAAGTTTCATATGATACTAATAGGTGGGTGGATGAAGAATAGGTACAAACAAGAAACGTACCAAATGAGTCTATGAACTATGAGTTACTTTCTGATATTCCTTCAAGTGAAAATATAAAGGATGATGAACTTGTTACTAGAAATACACATGTTGGCTCTTTAAAGGAAGGATTTGTAAACTCTACATTAGGAAAGGTGTTATAGTCTATGGTTTCCAATGATTCTTTGAATGTCAATACCAAGGTGGGATATTTTAAGGTGATGATCATAGCTGAGGATAGGTCTATTTATATATTAGACATGAATACTAGTAGAGTTGTTGGAGACACTATATATGACTCACCCTTTGATCATATGGATGTTCTTAGAATAACTCTATAGATTTACCAATAGTAATCAAAGGGGAGAATCTACTTGATAACTCAAATTCTATTAATAAGGAAGAGATGGTAAAAGGTCATTATAACTTCAGGAAAAGATTATCTAGAGTGGATGTTGGAGTGAAAATATTTAGGGAACTTCATTAAAATCCAAAATGAGGTAGGAATAAAAAGGGGAGAGGAAGAATCACATTTTTTGTGTAAAAGAGAAGGCTAACATAGAAGTAGTTAAAGGGAAACAATCTCACATTAAAGGGGTTATTATAGCACATTAAACCTCCAAAAAGTTTGAAAATTATTTTCATTTCTATTAATATTAGAGGGTTGGGACAGCCCTCTAAAAAATTGGCCTTGAAAAGATTGATTCAAGTTCACAATCCTAATATCTTATTATTATAGTAGACTATGTGTGAAGGGAGAAAGCTTTGTATAGAACTAGAACATAATTTAGGTGGTTAGGATTTCATCTTCTTGGATGCTATTGGTCGATTAGGCGAATTGATCACTAGGTGGAGATTTAGGGATTTTCCTTTTCATTAACTCTTGGGCTTTCAAGTTTGGCCTAGGTATTGAGCTATATTATAGAGAGATTGGTAAAGGGCTAACTATTTTTAACATATATGGTCCTTACCTTGATAGAGTCTGGTACTAGGAGAATTTTTTTGTTATGGATATGCTGAGATAGAATAGGGTTATTGTTGGTAGGGATTTAAATATTACTTTAGGTAGAGGTAAATTTTGAGGACTACATACTCAGGATGATCAATTATATGCTTTATTTATTCAAAGATTTTAAGAGGTTGGGTTAATTGGAATCATTCCTATTAAAATATGCCCTACTTGGAGGAACAACAGGGTTGGTGATGATATGATTGCTAAGTGATTGGATAGATTTGTTATTCCTAAAAACTACTCCTTTCATCATATTAGAATTAGACAATGGGTTAGAATTGGAGGTGATTTTGATCACTTTCTAATTTTTTTGGAGTTGAGTTTAGGGGATAAAAAACCACCTAGTCCCTTTCAAACTAAACTTTGAATGGTTGAATGATGCATATTTTTTCCTAGTATTAAAGACACCTATATTCCATTTCAGGAGGATTCAAACTTATCTATAATAATTCAATTTGATATAAACTTGAAGATGATTAAAAAAGTGGCTTCTTGTTGGGATATTGAGAAAAGGAAAAAGGATGAGAAGGATTTAAGGGAGGTTGAACTCTTATTAGAATAGTGGAGTCAAAAAGATTTATTGAGTTTTTAAAATCAAGAGGAAAAGGTTGAGGTCCTTCATTTAGAACAAAGTAAAAGGATTTTGTAACATTCCAAAGAAGCTAAGTGGAGGTTAAAAATTAGATCTATCTAGTTAGCTTGTGGGGATGAAAATACGAAAAATTCCATTAATTTTTGAATCATCAAAAAAATGTCAACACTATTTAGAAGTTGAAAAACAAAGAGGGTA
Source organism: Torreya grandis (assembly GCA_037957365.1). Taxonomy (NCBI): domain Eukaryota; kingdom Viridiplantae; phylum Streptophyta; class Pinopsida; order Cupressales; family Taxaceae; genus Torreya; species Torreya grandis. The sequence continues at coordinate 1,025,778 of JARHVA010002545.1, forward strand.
TTGAGGTAACAAATTTTGCAAATATTGGGAATTTAGGCAAGGATAATTATGGATAAATCTATAAGGAGGAGATCAGGGTGAAAATTATTGAGGTGATCAAAATGAATACTTTTTTTCCCAGTTTTGTGAATGAAGGGACTAATGAAAGTCTTATAGTTAAAGTTTCTAAGGAGAAACTATATGAGTTTTTTCATAGTTTGAAGAAGGATAAAATTCATGGGCCTGATAGGCTATCAATTGAGTTTTTTATTATTTTCTATGAGCTTATTGAAGTATATTTACTTAAATTTTTTGATGAATCCAGATCTTAGGGAAGAATGATAGTTGTCTTTAATTTGAATTTCATTGCTTTGATACCTAAATCGAATAATCCCATAAATTTTGAGGAGTATAGGCCTATTTATTTGTGTAATTGTATTTAAAAAATTATTGTGAAGATTATTGCAAAAAGGATGAAGTCACTATTGTTGAACACCATATCTCAGTAATAATTTGGTTTTTAATATGGTCATTAGATACATTAACCTATTAAGGTGGCTCAAGAGGATTTACATTTGATTAAATCTAAGTAATTTTCTACTATGGTTATTAAAATTGATCTCTTAAAGGAATATGATAGAATTAGTTTGTTTTATCTTCATCTTATGATGCTACATCTTAGTTTTTGTTTACAATTTCTCAATTGGGTGATGAATTGCTTAACTATTTTTTATTTATCCATACTAATCAATGGGGATGCTATAAATTTTTGTATACCTAGTAGAGTAATAAGACAAGCTTGTCTTTTATCTCCTTTACTCTTTATTCTTGTGGCATGAGGTTTGAGTAGGGATATTATTGTAGCTAAAAAAATTGGTGGTTTCAAGGGCATTAGGATGGGAGACTCTTTATTTTTTACTGACTTATTATTTGTTGATGATATATTATTACTCTATGATGGAATGAGAATGGATGCATGAAAATTAAAGGAAATTATGGAGCTATATTTCTTGGCTACTAGAATGAAGATTAACATTGAAAAATCTATTGTATCTTTTTTTAGTATTAGCGAGTTGGATAAATGGTTTTTATCACAACTTTTTTCCTTTCAACATGTGGATCTTTAAAGTGGTCTTAAGTATCTTGGGTTTTTTATTTAACCTAATTATTATGGCCAAAATTATTAGAATTGGCTTTTTTCCAAATTTGAGAAATGGTTATCTATGTGGTATTTCAGGTGGATCTCCAAGGGTGAAAGACTCACATTGGTCAAAACTATCTTGGAAATTATTTTGATGTACTGGATGTCTCTAGATTTTATTCCTAAAGGGATTTTGGAAAAACTTAGATAAATTAGTTTCAATTTATTATGTTTAGGTAGTAAGGACAAGAAGGGAATACCCCTTGTGAAATGGAAAAGGATTACTTTACCTAAGGAAGATGGGGGGTGGGTTCTAAAAATTCACACATGTTTTCCAGTGCTTTGACAACAAAAAATGTCTAGAGGTTCGTTATTGGAAGAGGGATATGGTGTGAGGTTATCTTAAAAAAATATATCAAACTTGCTAATTTGACTGATTGGATTCATAATTCAAAAAAATCCCATCAGAATGGCTCAATTATTTGGAAGGCTATGGTCTTTACTTTTCAAATTATATGTAGGTGGTTAGTATGGAAGTGGGTGATGGAGGAAAAATCAAAGTGGGGGAAGACCCCTAGGTTGAATGTGATGAGGCTTTCAGAATTCCAAATATAATTATTGAATATCTTAGAGGGAAGGTCATTTTATACATATCTCAAATAGCTAATACAAATCTCACATATATATGCAGCCAAGAATGGAAATTAGTAGATATGTTAGGTATAAAGGATTATGAGAAAAAGGAATTGATTGACTATATTAGAAACCTAAAAATCTATCATGTTAGATTAAAAAATTCTCCTGATGAGCTTATTTGGTCGAAGAACCAAATTAATGGCATATACACACCAAATTTGGGTTATAAATATATTTGTAATGGTGATCAAGTGAATGTTTAGGTTTGCTAGTGGAAAATCTTGTGGAAGCTGAGGTGCCCTCTGAAAGAGATTATTTTCTTGTGGTTAGTTCTCAATAATAATATACTAACTTGGGAAAACATACAAAAGAGGAAATGAATTGGTTTGAATAGATGCCCTTTATGTAAGGTGTGTGATGAAAATTTGAATCACTTATTTCTCACATGTGATTACATTGGTCATGTTTGGAGGGAGATTGGGGATATTATGGTAAGTGTATTGTATGGCATGGTGATAATATAGATGAAGATATCTTTAGTTATATGTGGAATGCTAATTATAAGGAGATTAAAGAATTACATGTCATTGTTCTCTAGGGAGTTTGACTATCCAAAAATGCTTGCATTTTTAATGATAAGACCATATCACCTTACCAATCAGCTTCTCCAAGTTTTAACATCATTAAAAAATTTACACAACCGAAGAGAGATAAAGATACTAGACAAATTATTAAAGAGGTCATTGATAAAATAGGGGATTTGCTTTATTTTAATGGGGTGGCTCAAAGTGAACCTCATATATGTGGTGCTGGTGGTGTAATACTCTTTAAAGATGCACACTTGGTGAAGTTTAGAGCAAGATTGGGGAGTGGTACAAATAATTATGCTAAACTTATGGATCTAGAATTATCTTTGATGCTTACTCCTAAGAGGGGTGTTACCTGTATCCAGGTGTTTGGTAACTCCCAATTTGTGATAAATTATGTGAATAGCATGTTTCAGATGGACAATATTTAACTTTAACCTATTTAAGAAGAGATTAACTCCTTAAAATCTCTTTTTAGAAATGAGACCTTCCAACATATCTAGAAAGACAGAAACAAGATTGCTGATGAATTATATAAAGGTGGTATTTAGTTAATACCTAGATGATGGTTATTATCAAAACTTAATGATGGTCACATGGGTGACTATGAACACACACCTTTCTAATAAATTTGTCTGCTCACTCTAATGGTTTGTTTTTATGTTTTTTACTATTTTTTTGATTACTTATGTTGTGTATTTTTGTACTGTGTGGATATTATTTTACCACACTAGTTTGTGTGTGCTTGATCGAGTTGTTATTATTGTAATTTCCTTCTTTGGACCTTTTTTTTGAAATGCTTTTATCAACATTTACAAAATTTAATTTCATTTTATTAATGAATTATGATATAATTTTTTTTGAAAAAAATTCCAAAGACTATGGAAAGGAAAACAAACACAAAATAACTTGAATACATGACATACTTTAGAAAATTTACAAAATAAGAAAAAGATGAGGAAAAAACTAGAAAACATAAAAATAGACATTGATAAAGGAGAAAGATAACTCCTTGACACCACGGAAGATAAAACACATTAATTATACCAACCTCATAAAATTAGATAAGAGAATATATCCAAAGAAGGAAATCCAAAGATGGCAAAAGTAGGTAACTACTAGGTAAAAGAAGAGGTGGAGAAGAAACTAGAGTTACTAGGGGAATTTAAAGATTTGTCTCTAAGAACATTCACTGAGATCAAAGGAATAACGTATGATGAGGCTACTATGAATATCCATTTCAAATATGATATTAAACCATTATAGAAACAACTATATAGACTAAATCCTAATATTAAAGTAAGAGTCAAACTTGAATATGATAAAATGCTAGCTAGTAGAATCATAACCCCAATGGAAGATACTTAGTGGATATGTCTCATGGTGATCTAGAATAATAAAATTGGTGATATATGAATTTACATTGGTTTAAAATAATTGAATAAGTCATGTCTACATGATCCCCTCCCAACACCATTCACTGAATAAATACTCGTAAGTGTTATAGGAAGAGAAATATGATCTTTCACTAATGGATTCTCATGATACTATCAAGTCAAATTATCACTAGAGGATAAACCAAAAATTACATTTACTACATAATGATGATCATTTATGTATACATTGATGCCCTTTAGATTGAAGAATATGTCGCTTGTGTTCAACTGCATAATGGTGAATCTATTTAGGGATTTAATACATGAGTTCTTAGAAGTGTATCTATATGATTGTATCATACTAAATTAATCAAATACCATTTTCAATAACTATGGATGCTTTTTCAAAGATGCAGACAATTGAACATTTATCTAAATCTCAAAAAATGCATTTTGCTACACCATTTGGTACTTTATTAGGACAGATGATATTTAAATAAGGTTTGATGGTAGATCCACTTTAAAATGACATAATAATAATCTTACCACCACCCAAAACATATAAAGGGGTTATAACTATCCTAGGGTATACTATATATCACCACAAACTCATAGGAAATTATGCAACTATAAGTTTACCCATAGAAGAATTATTGAAGAAATGGCATTATCAACTATTATATTAGTCAAGACAATGTAAAGATTAATTTGATACATTGAATAATAATATTTCACCTACCCCAATTTTAGTGTTTCTATATTTTAAAATTCCATTTTGTGTTCATGTGGGTGCCTCGTCAATTACAATAAGAGTAGTACTAGAATAACCCCATGAAAATTAGATCATTCAATTTCATTTTCTAGTAAAAATTTGGAAAGAGTATAAAGAAATTACTCCACCATAGAAAGGGAATCACTCACTATGATTTAAACAATGCATAAATTCAAGAATTACTTATTGGTAACTCCTTTCATATTCTTTATAGATCATGAGCCACTTTAGTACTTAATAAATAGACCAATAATAAAATAAAGAATCTTCTGTTGGCTTATGTTATTTCAATAATTTGATTTTAAAATTTTGGTAAACCTAATAAATAGATGTTAATAATTATTAATAATAACTACTTGTCTTGCATTGTACTAATTATTCAAGCATCTGCATATGTTCCATTGATTTTGGCCCCCATGCCTATGTTTTCCCATTATGACATTTACATAACCATAGTTATTTGTATGTTAACATTTAAATATGTCATTTCTTCCTTTATGGACATTTGAATAAGTCATGTCCCTATGATTTCGTTGAATCTCAACATGTCCCTTGTTGAGGTATCCTTGTAAAATTGTCTTTTACCTTGCTTTGAGTGCTCTTGTGTGTGTTTTGTTGCTTTTTGAGCTTGTATTATTACTATCTAGACATTTCCCTGATTCACATCATGCATATTATGACTTGGTGTAATGACATAATATGTACATCATTTTTATATGTTGTAAGTGGTCCACTTAACCCCTACCTTAATGGCTCAATTACCTTTATATTTATACCTCTATTATGTCTCTTTTTCTTGTTTATGTCTCCTTGCCTTGAAGATCTTGAAAATTTGTAATAAAAGAAATATCCATTTATATTGTTCTTAGAATACCAATGAAATTACCATTTTATTATACCTCTTAATGTCACATATTTATAAATACTAATCAAATCAAATCCTTACTTAACTCCCACTAAGAATTACTATTGACTACTATCTATCTTTATAACCTTGGTCAAAGAGATCTGTAAGTTTGCTCAAATATATGACCTACTAGTAAGTTATTGGACTTAAACTCACCTTAAAAATTTTTAAATGATCCTCTTGTATTTACTCACCTAATCCAAAACTAGCCAAATAACCTTTAGGATGGATTCTTAACAAAACTATCTTAACTCTATTTACTCAAGATATTTAGGTATGTGTCATGATCAAGAGACTAAACTAAGTCATAGTCACTTTTTTAAATCATTTATATACTTATTATAATACTATTTAATCATATGAACATGTCCTTGATCATATTTAAGGAATTTAGGACTCCTATCATTTTGAAACTCTTCAAACACAGTCTGGTTATAGACCTTTTTACTATTCTATTTGTATATAGTCATGTATAAATTAATTAACAAGACCTTTTAATGACTAAATGATCTTGTAATATATTCTAATCCTTTTCTATAATTATTAAATGAAGTTTCATATAAATCCATGGGTTCATTTGAGAGATAAAATAGTTTTTTTTACTCTTATCCTATTCTAGGGTTTTCCTAGGGACCCAAAAGCTCATTATTGATTATTCATATACTCTAGACTATTTTATCCTAAAAAATATCTAAATTAACCTAAATAAATACTCTTAACCTTGTATTATTATAATTAAATTCATGAAACCACTTTCATATTCAACAAAGTGAGTGTATGTATAGAAAAATAAAGGTTTTTAGAGTTTCAAACCTTACAATCTTGATTTCAATATAAAATCAACTTAAATTCAATGGAATCATACATATACACTTGAATTACATATGAATCAAGTGATATAAGACACAAAAACTTCATTAATAATATTTCAATTATGCTTATCAAGTACAGACCTCTAAGAACTCTAATGATAGATTTTAAACAACCCTATAGTCATAAAGATTTTTAACCTTTTTGCTTTATCTAGCCTTATGATCTATTTTTATTCCTTAGGTTTTAAGGACATCAAGTTATTGGAGGTGTACCAAACTTATAGCTTGGTATCTTTTCCTTAGAATCATATCAACAACCTTTTTCTCAACATAGAAAAATGCTTAATTTGCCTTGCTCCTACATTACATCTTACTTTATTTAAACATTTAGGTGAACCTTGATTGAGATAAAATATAAGAGATTACTAGACACATTATAAGACCCCTAAGACCCATATTCAACTTATAATAACTCATATACCATTATAATTATCCATATATGTACAAATACAACATTAGAAAATTCAAATTTAAAGTTTCAAAGAGAATACTTATACAAGACCTCAAACTCACTTAGATTGACTTATAAGACTTCGACAAGGTCTTCTTATTATATTAATAGTTATGCACCTACATCATTATATCTACCTAGGCATGTTTCTCCTATATGTTACATGATACATTCACATAATATAATTTGTTTTATCCTTTTGAGGTAAGGTGACTAATAGTTTCTACTTTCCCTCACCTCAAAAAGGGAGCATGTCATAGAGTCATATATTTCACACCTTCATAATTTTATATTTTAGTGGGGGAATGTCAAAAAGGAATGGCTTCCACACTTATTCAGTATTTAATATTTTCAAATTATAGTGGGGGCATGTTATGTAAACATGTTCTTCACACATATACTAGTTATCAATTTCATATTTTAGCAGGGGCATGTCATGGTAACATGTCTTTCACACTTTAAAAATTTACAAAATGGCCAAAATTGCATAGTAATATGATTCAAATATACACTTTTGGAAGCATTATATACATTGGTACCATTGTTATTACCAAGTTTCAATTTGAGACATATATGAGGTCCATATGACATGTAAAGGTGCACCTTAAATTAAAAAACCAAATCATCTTTCATATTTCAAATACTTCTATGGAATCTATACTACACTAGGATGGACTTTTATGGATTATTTTCTATCCAATATACTATAGTAGTTGGTTAATTTTTACCAAGGTTGAGGTGATTACATAACTAAATATTACCAAGATATAGGATGGAGTGATAAAATAATCCACTTGTACCAAATTTATAGTGTGAGTTGACTCTGATTACTCACACTCACTAGGTTATAAGTATGGCTGGGTTGCATGGTTGAGATAATATCAACTACCAAGTGTGAACTCATGTTTTTATGTAGGGTTGGGGGTAAGTTTCCCTCTAATATTTATATATTTTTTCACTTTTAGGTTTTTAAATTATCTTAATCTTAGTTCCAAATATTCATAGTAAATCACCTCTTCAAATGAAATTACCAAAAGGCAAGATGGTTACATCAATACATAGGGGTACTACTAGCCTTGGTCTCTTTACTTTCAAGTATTTCAATTTTTTTCAATTCCATATTATATTCATTGATTATATATTATAACATGCTCTTAGTTGTAGGTCAGTCACTATAAAATAGCTTGACTGGGACTCACACAATGATAAGGTGTGTTATACACATCTAGATATGCATTATTTTTCCTTTAAACAAAAAATTTCATTACTAGATTTAAGGGGTGGAAATTTTAGACACTAAATATTATTTATATATCACCTTAATCTTATATATTTGGCAAGTAATTATCATGGTTTTACTTTTCAATTATAAGGCATTAGTGATGTTTAAAGACTTGCATCTATTTTCATGTTCCTATTTCTTATCTTTGAGTCTGGACATATATTATTATAGTGACCAAGCCTTACTTATTACTCAAAATGTTATTAATCTACTTATTATAATCTATAATTATTAGACCTGTACCTATTTTATATTTTCCTAAACACTTGTATCCCAACTAGACACCTAGGTTAACACCAGTGTCATATGCCAAACTATGTGTTTATTGTCCTAAAGTCATAAAATTAGCAAATGAAACATTCCCTATGTTTTTCCTAAGTTATTTTACATGAGATATTTCTAAAATGAATTGATATATATATACAATATCAACCCTCATTCATTCCTCACTTAACATAAACCTAAAAAATTACAAGGCAACCTACCAAAATCACTCAATAAAGCATCAAAATGAGTAAAGCTTCCATATTATTTCTTATTTTAATATCAGTCATAGGTACTAAAGGAGCACTCCATGAATGATATTTTCCAAATTACAAGCTAGGTCACTCTATGTACTTATTTATCACATGTTGTAATTTGATAAACATACATGCCAACACATAGGGGATAATTACATAAGTTTGAGGCCCTCTTCAGAGTATTATTTATGTAGATAGTTCCAATTGATAGAGGGGTCCTTAGGGTAGTTTGACATTGTGTGCCCACTAACCCATTTTTTCCATAGTCACTCCAAGGATGAAAAGGTTAGGGTTTGATCATTTAACAAAGAATTATAACCTATGTACAATACCTAAACACATCATAGCAAAGGTGATAGAAAACCCAAAAGGTTTCAGGTGGTCACTCTTAGATCTAGTTGACATTCCATACTAGAATCTTGCATCTAATTTAGATAGTAGTGTCAATGTAATAGTCTATATCTACAACAAGCATATGAGACCATAGAACATAATTTTGTAAAATTTGATGATTGATCCATAATTTAGATCCAATATACTTCTAACATATTCTATATCAGATTTGCATGCATAATGTAAACCATCAAAGTTCTCTTTTTTATAATGTATTGCACTATCAATCCATAGTTTTACTTTTTATATTTAGCATATCTTAGTAATATAAATTTAGGATATTGTTAATCTAAGTTTGAAAATTTATTGGCCTACTATAAATCTATTTATCACCCTTGTGCTTATTCATTTTTATATTATTGAAACTATACTATCTTGATCCATCTCAATTTAGGTTTAAATAAGGACCAATTGATAATGAATTTCCTTAAGCTCACTTCTTTTGCATGGAAGCAGTCTCCAAATACATGGAAGGTATTGCATAGTTTTTGTCTAGTAAAGAGTAATCATAAGATTACAGTACATTATATAAGAAAATATTGATGATTCAAGTATTTCCTTTTACGTTTATTGAAGGAGAATTAAATAAGAAAGGGGGAAATGAGGTGTTATAGAGAGTGGTGTTAATACATGTGTAGTATACTATCTAAGAGAAACCCATGATGGAGTTATAGGAGGGAACAACTTTAGAGAATCTATAAGAAATAAAATATTATGAGTAGGCTTATGGTATCCATAAATTTTTAAGTATGCACATCAATACATAAGGAATTGAGACATATTCTAGAGAGTGGGTAAACCAAACGTTACAGATGAGATGCCTCTCTGCCTAGTTTTAGTGATGGCTCCATTTGAGAAATTGGAAATTGATTTTATAGGTCCAATAAAGCTTATGATAAGGAAGAAAAAATTTAGGTTTATTATTAATTTTATTTAATACCTAACAAGATGGGTAGATGTTGTATTGAAAAAATAATTTACTACCAATATTACCATAAAATTCTTATACTAAAATATAATTACAAGGTTTGGATGCCCATTGATCATAACAAGTGATCAGGGTAAGCATATTGTTAATCACACAATTATAATAGAATTATTTAAACACTTCCTAATCCAACATCATAGAAGTAATCCTTACCATCCTCAATAAAATGACATTATTGAGGCATTCAATAAGGTATTAAAGAGGGTATTGACAAAAGTATGAAATGTAAATATTGATGACTAGGATACCAAAATACTAGTAGTATTATGGGTTTAAAACTCTACTTAAAAATGATTGACTAAGTACTACACCTTCCAATTAGTCTATGGATTAGAAGTAATAAAGTCAATGGAGTACATATTTACAAGTTTGAGACTTGTGGTTACATTTATAATGAATGATAAATATTCCATTTAGGAAATATTTATAGAACTCAAAAAATTAGATGAGAATATATTATTAGTAGTGTATAATTAAACATAAGAGAAAAGGTGTCAAAAATATTGGCATGATAGACATATAAAAGTGAAAGAATTTAGGATTCAGGATAAGGTCTTGCTTTATGATAGTAAATATAAAAAGTTTGGAAATATAAAAAGAAGATGGCTTGGACCCTACATAGTGGATAATATTTTATACTCAAAATAAATGAAGCTAAAAACATTAGCAAACACATTGAGACAAGTGTTTTTTAATGGGTCCTAATTAAAACCTAAGCCACAGGCAACTATAGTTAATGGTAGTAAAAATAAATATGAAATAACTAACAAGGTGACACTGTCTTTCTAGTTGGGTGATGTTTGGTAGAAGGTACTAAGGTTCCCTATACTAGACACTTAAGTTTCTAGTCATAGATCATGTCACCTCCCCATTAGGTTGACATTGTCCTTTTAGATGGGAAATTTGAATAGGGTACTAAGGTATCCTCAAAATAGTTGTCTCGATCCCTAGTTGTTTGATGCTTCCAAAATAGCCTAGTGTAAAAATTAAGAAGAATGGGAAGTAAGAAATAAATGACGATGAAAATAAAAACATTGTAAAAGATAAAACAAATTTTGGGAAAATAATATATAATAAATAGAATGAGAAAAATAATTCATAGCCTTAAAATGCATACATATTAAAGAGAATGAAATAAGGAAGACATGGATCAGGAATGGAAGTAAAATATGAACTTGTAGTAAGAAATTACACATGCCAGTAAAAAAAAGTGAAAATTAAGAATAAAACCATTTGGAATTATTTTTGAAAATATGGAAGTAATAAAAATATGTAATTGTGGAAGAAAATAGGACATAGTTTCAAGATAGCGTGACCTTTTATAAATTAAAAAATTAGAAACTGTTACCACAAACACATAGAGTGCAAACAAGGAAAAGACACATTCATGGAAGAAATGGATAAATAGTGGTGATAAAAAAAGACTGAATAAAACATAGTAATAGTGAGTCTAGTTTAAATAGAATGAAACCATTAAATAGATTAGATTAAGATAATCTTACATGAATAAATAGGTGGATGGCAATAACTACATAGTCAAAAATCTGTTAAATTAATGATGTCATAGAATATAAGAATGTAATAAATGAATGACAAGAAATATTATTACACATCAAAGTAAGTGAAATGAAAGAATGGACATAGATAATAAATGAGAGTAATTAAATTAAAATGGATCAGTATGATTAGAAGATAGATCAAGTGAGTTAAAACTCAAGGGTTTAGGTAAACAAAGAAAGTAAAAAAAATTAAGCACTGCCACTATACAAATTATTCATTCTTAGGTGGAAGACATTTTATCAACTAATTAAACAAAGAAAATATGGATATTATTCATGTTGTCACTATGGAAAAAATTAAGCAACCCAATTACAAGAAGAATTTTATTAACTCATAAAATTCTAATCCTTTTGGAGCATTTTCTAAAGTCTCCTTCATCACACATGCAGAAGATACATACAGATACATTAGGATACTTAACTAAAATTTATCTAATGGGTTTTGAGTTAGAGTAAAGCATAATTATGTATCTAAAACCATAAGCCAAGTATTTAGAATACAAGAAGGAATACGACATCATCGTAAAAGTAAAATTAGATTCATGGAGTTAGTTCTCATATTCTAGCCTAATGACAATCATGACAAAAGTTCTATTGAGCATAGCCCATGAAGATATTTTATATCTTGACCAACCCTATCGCATCAAACTAGATGTGATTAAAATAACAATAGGACTTTTACATGAATGAAAATCTACCCATAAGTATGATGGCAAGAATAATGTGAGAACAATCTCCCTATCCATCCTTACAATGATATAAGTTAATAATCAAGCTTTGTTGATTCAAAACATGAAGGATTTAAAGGTTAGATTTTAAACAAAGGCCATTTCTTGGAAGGTATAATACATAAATATACATGACTTAAAAATAGAAATAAGTGTGCATAGAGAAGACAACATCATCTCCATCAACATGTAGTATGACTTGGATACCACACTACATGAATAATATGTATAAAACCTCTAAAAAATCAAGAAATCTAAAATTATCCAAAAATTTTGCTATTGTTCACTTATTTTATTACTTGATATGTACTTTATACACACTATTTCAATACGCAAGGGGCTCGTAGAATGGATTTTTATTCCCCCATAGTTGCCTAAATAAAAATTGTAATGAAAGGTATCCCTGTAGTACATTAGGTAGAATTTTTTTTGTAATGGTGTAAAATGATTAGGAGTATGTATAATGGATATTTTGGATTTTAAAGGAAATTATTCAAAAATACTACACAAAATTTCAATTCAGAATAGATCTAGACAATATTTATATTGATCCATATGCTAAAAAAATTATATCCTTTCTACCTCTACATTATGAAATTAGCGATGAATAAGTTGAGGCAATAATTATTGGAGATATGATTTTACCTTTAGACCCTAGTGCAAAATAATTATTCAATGACCTAGGTATGGGTTATTAACAAGAGGAGGAAGAAGAGGATATCCTCTAGGCTAAGAAAATAAGTCATAAGCATGGAAAATCCCAATGAATAAGAAGAGGAGGAGGAGGACATGAAAAAAAATTTAGTCAAGGATTATACCACTAGGGAGGATTTAGAAGAATATATGGTATGAAAAGGTACTCCCCCTTACTCCCTATGTAAAATGAAACTATCATCTAGAGAAGGATTGTCCCCATAAACAAAAAGGAAAATTCAAAAAACAAAGGAACAAGAGGGGTCAAATATAAAATATATAATATTTGTCCAAAAGTTTCTACATATGATGGAGGTAAAAGAGGGATACTTTATTCAGTACAACCATAACATAAGGTTAAAAATAAGTAGAAAGTGGTAAAACCAAAGGGCCAAGGTGAAATCCTAGTAACATATTCCAAGATTGATTCATCAAAACAATGGGATGAAGAAGAGATAGAGGTAGTGGAGTAAATATAGGTTAATTTATAGGCATAAAATATGAACACTCTCTTATGCATGTGTCATAACAATGGTAGGATAATAAAGTGGGCATCCTACATAAGAATGTAGATACTGTAAGCAAAAAAAGGGTGTTCAAAGAAATTTTGGACTATGTTAAACAAAGTCCATATGAATTAGATGATGTAATAAGTATCCTCATGAAATATATATGGGATAATCATACATACAAATTAAATTATAAAATAAGCCAAGGCGATGGTTGATAAATATCAAGAGGAGGCCTTAAGAATTTTTTTTGTAGAATTACAAATGTCTCTTATAGACTAGGAAAAACTAAGACAACTTCAACGAATGAATTTTAGAAATAATAAAAATATAGATATTAAATATAAGGATATAAAAATGTAAAAAAAGTTATAAAAACCAAATATCTATAATAATACATCATCCAATAGCACAAGTAATTAGAATAAGAACTTGTGGAAGAAACTAAGACAATCTAGGAGATTGTGGAGTCAATCACTCAATAGGCTAGACAATTTTTGAAAAAAGAAAAGGTGGACAAAGAAAATAATATAAAAATAAGAGGAAAAAAATAAAATTATAATTATAAATTATTAAAAAAAATTAGGGTGGAAATAAAATAAAGGCACAAGAAGAAGGGAGTGTAGAGGAGGAAAACCATTAAAAACTCATAGAAGAAGAGGAGAATAGAAAGAAGGAACATGAGAAAAAATTGATAGAAGAGGAGTAGAAAAATAAGAGAGTAGAGGAGGAGATAAAAATACAATAATAAAAAAACAAAATTAGAAGAGTAAAAAATAAATATTTGGTAGAAACAAAGTAGAAATAGGAAGAGGATAATCATTAACAAGAAATGGAAAAGAATAAAGAAATAGAAAAGAAAGTTATTTCATAGGAGAAAGGGAAAGAAAAGGAGGTCAGTGTAAGTGTAGATGACACCACCCATGTTTACACACCAAACACTACAATTATAATGGGTTTAGGCTATATTATGAAAAAAACCTATGGATCCACTAACATGGATCAAGGTAGAGTTGGTAAAGCATAAGCAATCGACTGCCACCATCTTAGTTCTTTCAAGTTTTTTCTTGCTAGATAAAGGAGGGAAAATTAAATTATATCTACAAAATATCACCCTAATTAATAAATATATGGTGGGATGTAATATTATCTAGAGTGATAAAGTGGATTGGATGAAATGGTGTGTGAACTTGGAAGAAGGCATTAAGAAGAGTTTATCTACCTTGACCATTGCACATTCATATTTTAATCCAGACACAACTCTTAAAATAAAATAATAGATAGTGTACATAGTGGATAATTTCATTATCCATGAAGGATCCACAATGTATAAAATCCTCATAAAACTTTAGTCTATATAAGATTAGAATGAGGAAATGTTTGGGCCACTTGTAGGATAAAATCAAGCCAATGGATTAGAGTATAGGGAGTAAGTAGGGAAGATGAAGGAAATTTTAGAATATGCATCCACCTAATTTTATTAATAATTTAGATTATATGGAAAAATTATAATAAAAAATATTTAGATGAAATGGAAAAATAGTTGAGTGTAACATCTACTAGCTTCAAACCTCAATGCATACCTTCTACAACTGACCAAGCGAAGATTATATCTTTACATGAGTAGTATAAATAAAGATAGATAGAGCAGATATCCATCTATGAGGAAAAGGATTAATATGGAGATTAATTAATAAGTAAAATTGAGGTTGAAACCAATACTCATACAAATTATCTAGACTTATTATAAAAAGTTCTAGTCACAAATGACACAGTCATGATATCAAAAGAAAACATGGCCATAGAAAAAATTTATTGTAGAAGTAAAGAAGGTCATTATTAATTGGGACATTTTTTGTAAAAATATGATGATTAATTATGAGAATATATATCCAAATAATGGGATCCAACTTCATAATCTAAATAAATTCATTGAATAAGTTCTAAAAATTTGTTACACTTAGGTGAATTGAGGAATTTTTAGTACCTATCATTAATTAGAGTTACATTGAGGATGAAACAAAGGTATGAAATTAAAAAAAATGTTGTAAATATTCTCTATAATCCAAAGGGAAAAATTATATATATTATAGAGTTTATTTCATTATCAGAGTAGCATGAGAATTCTCCAGGTCGACATAATAGAGGATTTTACTAATTGGATGTTGGGGTAAGAAAAATTACCATTCAAAAATAAAATACAACTAGATTAGAGAAAGGGAATGTCTCATATATACATGACCATTGATTTTTTTGTATTGATTTTTTATTTATACTATATCATTATATTAGAATAGAATAACACATAAGAGATAATATCCATAGAGGAATTATATGAGATTACAAAGTAGAGTAACCTATGTAATTATTTAAGGAAGTATAGTGTAAAGAAATATACAAAACATTATATTCAGTGGTGTAAATTATATATATATATATATATATATATATATATATATATATATATATATATATATATATCCTATATTCATAATGAATCACATAGTATAAATTATACATCAATTCACACTCTAACTTTTCTTTCTTTCTTTCTTTATATATATATATATATATATAAAGAAAGAAAGAAAGAAAAGTTAGAGTGTGAATTGATGTATACTTTTTAATATGTGATTTATTATGACTATAGGCACTACTTATTTTTTAGTGAATGTTAAGGATTATAACCAATACTAACCCTTGCATCACATTATTCTAACTAAAGTTAACCATTATCACCATAAGTTATATATAGCCAACAACTTTAGATTTTATGTCACCAAAACTCAAGGGCTTCAATAGATTAATATTCCAATTCCTACTCAGTATTTGGAAACACCATCTTTGTTTACCATGCCTTATCCTTATATTAATGTAAAATCCTATATACATGAGATTCAATCCATACAAACTAAAATGTTACATTTGGATCAAGGTGATTCTAAATATAATTAGGTGTTTGATTCTCACAATTCATTACACACTATGTTGGAAAATCACATAATATTATATATTCTACCTACATGTTTCATGACACCCAAGCTTACACTATATGATGGAAAGTGTGACCTTGAATAGCATTTGAGATTATTCCACACAACATGTTTGGACTATGTGTCCAATGACATTTTATTGACCAAATTATTTTCAAGAATTACAATTACAATGGTTCTATAACTTACCACACCAATTATTCCATTCATTTAATCCCTTAGTTGATATATTTCTAGTAGACTTTTCAATTAATATAAATGACAAGATTTCATATGCTCAAATTTCCCAACTCAAGTAGAAATATAATGAGCCTATCATAGAATATGTCTTATGGTACAAGATTGTGTTATATGATATTATAAGTCCTATGGTAGATATATAAATCTAAGATATCTTTAAACATAGTTTTCTTGCACCCCTATATGAGTCTATCATGTTCAAGAAGTTTCTCTCATTCACATATTTGTGCCACATAGTAAAGGAAAGAGAAGTTGAATTATTGGAAATGAATAAGCTTAAGTATATGACCAATACAAATTATAATAAGAATAATTCAATTAATCCATCATAGAAAGTGAGGCTTACTAATAATAATGATCAAAAGGCAACAATACATGTAGTTTCATAACCAACTCTATGCATTGTATTATCAACTCCTCTAAGGAAATAATTTACCAATCTACAAAAAGATCCATATAAGTTCCTCAAAACACTATTGAAATACAATATCATATTTGTTCCTCCAATTAAATATGTTTATGTGAGTAAGAATCTTACAAATTATTTGACCAAAGTGTCTTTTGTGACTTTCATTGATCACTAGGGCACACTATTAATAGGGGAAATAGTATAAGGCACATGATTAATGATTTGATAGATGAAAAAATCATTGATGTGGACACACATATAGATAGTTCAAAGGCACAAATGAGTGAAATTAAAGTAATGAAAGTATTCAATGATCCTTTTTCTTATCATTCTCATATAAAGGAACAACATCCTTTGAATGGCATCATTGGTACCTACCATACTTTAGTGCCATCTAAGACTCTCATCACATTTGAAAATCATGAAATAGTAGGTGATGATTTATATTTAAATTATTCATTCATTAGATCACACATTAATCACTAGAATATTTAGAGTGTCATGCTTGATAATGGTTCAAGTGTGAATATGCACATAGTCACACTTCTTAATCATTTTGGATACATGTATTAGGATTTACTTCTCATGAATATGGTAATAAAAGGTTTCAATGCTCACATTTAGAGTTCCATTGTTGAGTTTTAATTACCATTATCGGTTAGTTTATCAAGTGTGGTCACCAATTTTACAACATTACCTAATGCATGGGTCTTTGATATATTATTGGGGTACCCTTGGATTCAACAATTCCTTCTATAGTTCTTAGGTTTTTAAATTATATTTATGTTAATGAAGTCATCATAGTTTGGATCCTCCCATATTAATACCCCCTATCATAAATCAATGTAGTTCCTATATAAAATATTTCAATTGAGCCACATCAAAGAGTTAGACCTACTCCTAAAAAATAAAGTGTCTACCCTTCTATAGAGGCCCATCCTTAAAATGGCACTTTAAAAAATATTTTTCATAGATTATAGAGAGCCTCTCTCTACTCCTACATGTCCCAAATTTATCTTAAAAATCACTAAAGGTATTTCACATAAGGCAATAACACAAGGTTCATACACTCCACAATGGTCTCTCAAAATACCTAAGTACATCATGCTCAACAACATCAATAGTATGATACATATCATCATTATAATAGTATCACCTATGGTTTAGAGGGAAATCAATATTCATATTTTTAATTTAGCTTAATTCAATCACAATAGTATGGCACTTTCCATTTTTTAAAGGTCACCATTTCTATCCTAGATATAATACCCATTGATTATGATTATCTTGCATGACTCATCAGTTAGTATATTTCACTCTATTTTTAGTTCATATATGAAAAATATATTCCAAAAAAACTAAAAATCATGACCCATACATGATTTGTTTAGTTCATTTGCATCAGTTATATTTTGCTTCATATACTCATTATTTATCTATATATCTATTTTTTATCATCAATGCTTCACAAATTGTACACGAGTGAATGAAAAACATTCAGGTTTCCATCTATAGACAAAAGTGCTCTACCTAGATAGTAACACATTACACTATTGTCTAATTCTAATAGTATCTTCCCAATGAACACATGCTAACAATTCTGAAATTTAAACAAGTCACAAGCATCCTAAATTTTTTTTGTACTTTAGAAAGTTTAATGGAATCATCATTTTACACACATTTTATTATTCATTGGTTATCCATTTATTGTTCATACCTTAGTTATTTATATTTCATAAAATCCATCTATATTTCTCACTTATATTCATATTTATATCTTGTTAGATACTTGAGTTACTAAATATATTGATGTTATAAATTTATAATGATGATAAATTGCATATATTCATGCATGATTTCATGTTTGATTTTAATGCATCATGTATTATGTGTATTCTCTATTTTTTATTGTGAATATTTGAAGATGTCCCTATTTGTAGATCTAAGAATGTTATATGTTTTTATTGTTATGTGAGTGAAATTTAAATATGTCACTTGTATGTGACCCCTTGGCCTTCTATTGTGTGTTTATGTGCTCTAAGTGTACTCTTTATATATGTGTATCATGGAATTGACACTTGTTTGCTCTTACTTGCCTAGTTTTCAATTCCATGATAGACAACATGCATTTTAAATTTTATTAATTCCATGAACAATATCATGAATCTATCCCCAAGTGGTTCTATTTAGTTTTCATTACTCAATTTTGATCACTTATCTATGTGCTTCATTTCTAACATCTATTTAGACAATGTCATTATGTATGTTTATTTTCCCAAGCATATTATATTACTATTTTGATTAGTTTACATAATTTTATTCCAGTATCCTCTATTTTATCATTAATTCTCATATTTATATCTCTTTATAAATATCTCACATAACGTTTTCTTTTGATGTAAGTTAATATGCAGGCTCCACAACTCACCTCAAAAGAGGAGACATACACAGTGGCTTATCTTAGAGACTAAGCTCCTACATTATACTACATAGAAAAATAATTTTAGTTTTTACATGTTTTATCATGATTCATACCCATAAATCACCGAACAAGGAATTTTAGACAACATCACTTCATTTGGACAAGTGTGCAGGTTGGTCGTGTCCAAAATAGTGCATTGTTATTCCAATAGCTAGAAAACAATCATTTTAATAAATTCTCAAATTCATAGACAATAAATGGTAGTTTTTAATATGTACCCATTCATATTTTTTATAAAAATACTTTTATCTCACAATTACTTAGCTTTGGTTCAAAATGCATGGCATTTGTTCCAAGTTATCACATATGTGTTTGCTCAAAAAATCACATGATATTACTTAGTTTTAGAACCCATATACACCTAGATATCAAATTGGGGTTATGTGCATAAAAAATGCACACCTCCTTACTTATTTTACACCACTTTAATATATGGAGTGGAAATTAATATCATTATCCATGATGTATACACCAAACTCATATCATACTATTGTTTGCACCATTTTTGTACCAAAAATGAGCTTTATTCCATCTACAGTGATTGGTTCACCTTTTACACTAGAATAATCTATTAGAATTCATACAGTGATTCCAATCTACTTCACCCATTTGGATATGTAAATATGGAATAAATCACTCTTTGAGTTCTTAATCACACTCACATATTAATTAGGATCGGGGCATGCATAGTTCAATCAACTTTCATCAATGAAAAAGAAATATCCAAGGGTCCTAACCTTTCCAATCACTAGTTTTATCACTAGAAAACACAATAGTTTGCATACCTAATCAAGTGTTTTCATTCCTTGTTATCATATCTATAAGTTTTATTATCTTTAATTTTTTATTTTTATCTTAAGGGCTGATTTTATACATGTTTAATTTTAGGTTTATGTGAAGCATAGTTTAACATTGTGACCCACATTCAAGATTGTTCTTCATAGGTAAGTTTAGGTATTCATTTTCATTTTACTCTAGTAATTTCACTTTTTTTGCATTAATAGATTAAAGTGGGTATTTTAATCACATAAATTAACATTTAAGATAAAACATTCTACTTATGGCCACCCTTTATACACACGTAGCTCATGCCTCATTCCATTATCTTTTGACCATGTTTCCTTCACTTTGTATGTAGATGACCCATCCTTAAAATTAATTATTGATTTCAAAATATTCATATTACTCATTTAAAATAACTTAAGCTTATACTTTGACTAATCTATACTCCTAACTCAATTGTCTTTTGTCCTCAAATAATAATGTGCCATTTAATAATATCATTCCCTAATCTTATCCAGTTCTATTGATCACATCTTCCTACCAAATAAATGGTAGTTTCTAAAATTTAGGTTCATGTAATGGGTGGTCCCACATTCTTAACAATCACTATATATATATATATAAATTCTATATTGATCATTACAGATGCAATTTTTCAAGTAATTTTACACCTAGGAGGCTTGCACATTAAAAATCACCATAATTCTAATTGCATATTGAGATAAAATTATTTATTTCTCCCAATTTTGAATATATATGACCTAGTAGCCATAATATAAATTTTGAGTACACATACAATGTTAAAATTCATGGTTGAAGCACTTAATCACTCTATAATTTCATAATAATATAGTATTATGACAATATTTCACACACGCCTTTGTAGCATAGGAGAACTACATGGAGTTTGATTGATCTTTAGAGTATTGGTATGTAGGTAGCACTCAACATAGGGGGTTTTAATATATAGCACAACTTTAAATACTAACCCATTTTTTTATGTTATTTATTTTATCATTTTTGGTCTATTGATCTATGGTTACAAGTGAAGAAGATGACATAGAATGGTTTTCACAATAAATCAAGAACTCTTCCATAGCCAAACAAAACACATAATAAAATTAAACTTGCTATATCAGTTGTAAAGTATAAAGCCCTATATGATGTTAAAATTACATAAGACATTAACACACCATAATTTTTTTTGATTTTAGTTACCATTTCCAAATATTAAGTGAAACACTATTCTTAATTCATATCATCATCACGAAGCCTCTTAGTAAATTTCACATTTTTTTCTCAGTCCTGCATTATCAAATTTATAGCTAAGTCAATTTTTTTTTGTCATTTCCAATTTTAGCATATTTATAAATATAATAAGTTACAAACCATTTTTTTTAATTTTAGTGTGTATATATAACATTATAATTTATATAGTATTTTATCAAATTTAAGTAATTAGCTTCTATTTTTTCCAAATTTGATAAAATAGTGTTCATGTATAATTTGTATGTCTTGCATCTCTCTCATATAATTCATGAAACATGTGAGTATGAAAATAATATTACATATAAAAAACATGTGATAAGTAACATAAGTAAATAATGTAATTTATCATTTCTTGTCATGTTCAAGTCCTGATTATTTTTTGAATATTTTGAATGTTTTTGTGTTTTATTGAATTTTTGGAATTTTGGCATACATTGCTAAATTTTTTATTCCCTATTTTTGATTAAAACATATAATATATTATAATAATTATATTGGTGTAAAACTATATAATATCATAATTCTAAATATGTACAAAAATTAACAATTTTGAGTTTAACAGTTGTTACATATGTAAAATATTATTTTTGTAAAATACTAAGAATAGATATACTTAGTTTTCACACATATTATTTTTAACTATTATAACTATCTAAATGTGGAAATAAATAATAGAGGTGATTATACATGATCAAAATCAAGAATAGAACCTAGACAAGTTTGTTGTAAGTGGATGATAGTGTAATGCATTTGACACTATTGATTGCAAACTTGTCCTAGTTGACTGTGACAAATGACTAAAAAGAAAAGACAAATAAATTATAATTGTGGAAATGATAGACTAAATACATAAGTATATAATATTCCTTTATGTGACCATTAAAAGTGGAGGGTATCATGGTGTGTTCAAGTTTTTTTATTGTGGACTTTTCCCAATTGACTATGATAAAAATACTACATGCGCCTACTTTGCTCAAGACTATTGAAGCACTTTAAAACCTAAAATGTCATGTAAAATACTTGTAATGATAAAACCATATTTTCCTACACAAAAATAGAATTAATATCAAATTGGGGGGATCAAGAAAAAGGTATTGACTTGGACTAACCTTGGTCAATCCCCAATTAGTGACCAAGTGCTACACTACATTTATAATACTCCAAAGAGGGATCAAACTAAAATGTATTTTTCCCACTTATGTGTATGTTTCAAATTGTGAATGTAATTATAGATGATCTTTCTCTTATTTTACACTTTACACAAGCATGTAAATGGGAATTTAACCTTTGAAAATATTGAATCTATCTTCAACAAATCTATAGATAAAAAATAAAAATATTTAAATAGCTTTTGAGAGTGAGGAGTGTCATCATTAATTCCTTAGCTAAGTATTATATTTATATATGTTTTTTATTTTAAATTTGGGACTTATTGGCATGAAAAATATAGCCCAAATGAAAAAAAAAAAACAATAATTAAATGATATGCAACTTGAAATTACTTCACAGATAGGGTTGCAATCCAGTCTTATCCAAATACCATGAACTTGCCAAGAAGGAAAAAGGAAAAATATTGGGGATCCGCATAAAAAATTGGAAATATTAATAACCAATAGAAAAAATCATAGGTCAAAATAAATAAAAACCTAATCAAAATGCATCAATAGTATATACATACAAAGTTAAAATAAATGACATAAAATATGGTCTTGTACCAAATTTGGGTGTTTATAGTAGTAAATTAATGGAAAGTAACAAGGATTAAAAAATATAAGAATTGGAGGGATCCAATTTTTAACATGTGTTAAGGCATAATGTGCACCAGATGTGATAGCATGGAAATGTGGACAAAGTGATAGAAAATAATATGTCCCCACTATATATGTGAATTATAACAATGTATGTTCATGCCCCCAATGGGAAATAATTCATGTATGCATTGTCAAAAAATGTTTCATCCTAGAAGAGGGTGCTCAAACCTCTTATATATTTTGGAAACATGGGAACACTTTCAAGTATGTGGGTGTACCTGTACTAGAATTGAGCCTCTAGACTTAAGGGCTAGCTCCTTGAATGTACCTTGAAATGCTCAAACCTAATTAACTAGTTGATTATGGGGATAAAAGTTATAATTTGTATGAAATGAACCTAATATAAGAGGGTGATACATAAATATGATTTCCATATGACCATCATGATTTATTTCACTAAGAAACAAAGCATACAAACTAACTTCCAGGTCCTATGGATTCTAACATGAGTATATCAATATGAAGGTGAGATGCATGAAATTTATAGAAGGTAAGTGCACCATAGGCTATTTTAAAACACTAAGGTTCATTTTACACTTAAAAAATAGGCTCATACATTTTATAAAACTTCATATAACCTATTATAATAGGAAATCTTACACAAACATAAAAGGATAAGGGAAGAGAGGATAGAGAATTATCACTTTCAATCACTGTACATCAATTTCACACTTAGAAAAAATTTCAATCACTCAAAACCAGATTTTAATTAATGTTAAAATTAAAAATATGACATCATCCTAGTACAAATTCACCATACATGGAGTGGAATTAGATTACAAAAGCCAAAATGGAAACTACTTATAACACTTCAGAGAGAAGTGGGAAAAGAGAAGTCTAAAGGTCACTTGAAAACTTGTCATACTAATATAAGGAGTTAAATATGTATTATATTGAATTAAGAAATATACAATTCAAGGTTTGATAGGAAAAATGGATCTCCAAGTCATGATACCCCTGAAATGTGGTGTACGAATTATCATTCTGCAAAAGAAAACTGCCTTCATCATTCAACCCTTTTAGAACATCCCAAAACTTACTAGGGATAGATATAAAGATTTAAATTATGGGGAGGGATTTTATACATACTCTTACATTCATTCACTACATTTTTAATCATTTTGATTCTTCTAGAAGTGATCCATCATTGCTTACAATCAAAGAAACTCTTCATTCAGTCACCCCTTACACTTAGCCTCATAATTGGATTAAATTTTCAATTAAAATCCATACAAGGGAGTGAATTACACTTTTAAATACCTCTATTTACTTATATTTCCTAGGTACACATTAAATAGACTCCCACTTGAATTTTTCCACTTCTCACAATCTTGCTCACTTTACCAGTTCAATTAGCTAAGATGAAATTGCTTATAGGAATACTTAGGAGATTGTATGCTAAAATAAATGGAAATGAGGAGTTATCCCAAGTTCAAATACTTATCATAAAGATATTTTCATCTATTGAAACCTCCTAGATCCTACAAAACATAAAAACAATCAAAGAAAGCCAGCTTCTTTCTTGTTCATACAAGTAGGTCAGCATAAAATTTGATGGGTAGGACTGTTGAAGATTATTATGTAACATACATCTATTTTCATGGTCATTTCATCCCATTTTTATATCTCTCCATCTTTTTTTCCCAATCGGGTCCTTATCTAAGGTTTAGTAGGGCTTTAGGTCCTTTTTACTCTTAAGCTTTGTTCATAGAGATGAAATGTTAGAACTAAAAAAAATTCCAAAATTGAAAATTTTAAGATCCCTTCCAACCTCCCCAAACTATTTTGATCTCCATTCACAACCTTAGAGAAGATGTAGCATCTCAATCTAGCTTATTGAGCTTTGTTTCTCATTTTACATAGGCCTAATGGGACATTAAGCTCAAAAATGGATTCTTTGTGTTTTCTCTACAAGATATAACCTTAGATACATTTTAAATATCCCCATAAAAATTTTACATCTAATTTTAGTGATCACCTAATGTTGCAAATTAATTTTATCCCCCATTTAATTTAGGCCTAAACCATGCCTAATAGACCTGTCTGCATACATGGTAGTCCAAACCATAATGTTGAGTTTCTTCCTTATATGCATTGTTTTTAATGTTTTTTTAATATGTCATATAACCTCCCACACTTATTTTAAAGGTATAATTATCCCCTATCTCATCTCCTTATCTCCATCCTTCAAGATTGTAGGGTTTGTACTCTAGGGAAGTACCCTCTGTTTGAGATAAAATAGAGGGTAATTCCCCTATTTATTCAAAAAAATTATAAATTTAAGAGTCTTACCATGTTATGGAGACCCTATACACATTTTTTTGTCTCTTTATTATTCTTTTATACCTCACAACTCCTTCAAAAATCAAGATAGACCCCTAAAAGGCACTCTATGCAAGATTTGGGATATAGACTGCATATTGCTTGATGTGAATCATTTCTATAACTTATTTCCATATGATAAAATCCTATTGGAAATTGTATAATAATTATGGAATTATTATCTATCTATTCATCACTCCATACTTCGATGTACCTCTTCATACACCTTGAACTCTTAATATTGTGTGCATTTTTTAATTGTGTTTTGCTTCAAAGCATCATACTTGTAAGTGTCCTTACATGTTTAAATTTGAGGAATTTTTTTATTAAAATAATTATATCCATTAGGGTCATTAAACACTTATTTGGACCCATCCTTATCATCCTTATGCACTACCAACACTTACAATCTCTAAACTTGCTCACTGTTCATCTCAACCTAACACATTCAAATGTATTGGGTCAAGTGGTATCCTGTAGTTATAAATTCCACTTCAAATATGTTTCAAATAATATTAGGATCCTCTAATTTATATATAATAATCTTAAATTAACTAAATTTGATTATTCCATGCATAATTCCTCATCATGGATGATGTAGAAGATGGCCTTTGGCTGTAGGTGAATAGTTTCAAGAAGCAGACACTTGTCAGTGTATATGGGCTCAAAAATATGCATACCAACATATTTTGAAGATAATTTTGTTCATTATTATTCATTTAATCTTAATAATTTATTTAAATCATTAATACATACCCTATTTTCACTTTGATATGGTAGAATCACTGTAAAATTCTAAACCCTATAGATATCACTCCTTGAATTTAGTGGTCAAAAGTGCATATTGGAGCTCTTTAACAACTAACTTCCACTAGTCATATACCCTACATTTTTTTCATATCCATTATATTATGTGGATAATATAATTTAGTATCATTAATATTACTCCAATCCTTTGTAAACCTTATCATATGACATCCATAAAATGGTAAGGTGATCTATTTTGTGCTTTCAGAGACTTGATCCTTGAACATAGTTATTTCACCTTTGAAGGGTTCCTCACTCCTTACTTACCAAATAAGTGTATTATTTATAAGTATTAAATGATATAATCAACACAATATGACTCTAATTAATGTTTTAAATTTTCCAATCTTCTTTGTACAAGTACCTTCATATCAGTATGATGCCACCTATAGGTGGACATTCTCATATACAGGCAATGAATGTAAGTGTAGACAATGTGCATTGTATTTGACCTTAAATGAGTTTTTGACCTATATAAAATATTTAAAATAGACTATTTTCATTATAAATTACCTTTATTATCTTAAAAAATCCCTCTCAACATGTTTGATCCTCATGAGGTACTTATAGGTGCATGATAATCTCAGGAGACTATGTGTAGAAAGAAAAGGTTGCCCCCATGCTAAACACACATTATTTGATGGAATAAACTTTATAAATAATGTGATACAGATATTTAAATCACCATAATAATATATTTTAATCTCTCATGAGTGTTTCCAAGCTTAAACACATCTCATTTAGGTGACTGTGTATGGTAGTCATGAAGCAATTGACTGCATAGTACTTATGACTGTAACCTCATTGAATATTGATTTGGATAATGAGATTTAAATGTGAGGTAAAAAAATATAATGTTTTAAACATATTAATGAACCTGTATTCATCTTCCAAAACTACTACAAAAGTATGAAGATTCTAAAAATGGTGGAAACCTATATGTAACATAAAAAAGTGCCTTCTCTTGTAGCTCAAGATAATTAGCCTATAAAAACACTTTGAAATATGAAACTAATATTGGGTAAAATTAGATTAATATTTATATGTCATATTTATTCATTCCCATTATCTATAATATATATAATCATTCAAACAAGAGCAAAACCTATAGGGTATGGGAAATAATGAGTAGAAAAACATAGTCAACTTGATCAAGATGGTTCATAAATAATATTTGACCAATAATTTAATTATTATTATTAAAATTAATATATATAATTTTTATATCACCTCCCAAAATTATTTGGTATGAAACATCTCCAACTAGTCGTACTAAGCACAAACTTGCTAACTGGTTCTACATGTCTAAAAGGGTGATAAGAGAATAATTTTTTTTTTACCATTTTTATCACTTCAAAATATGATAAAATTATGAGATGAGTCTATGTAATTTTAATATTCATTACCCAAATTTTTCACATGTGTCACACTCCTTTATAGGCCATACAAGTGCCAAACTCCTTTTTTAATTACTTTCTTAATTATCAACTAGATAACCTACAAGTTTCAGATGAGAATAACATTATTGATAGGTAATCTAACATATTTCATGTTTTTAATGAAACTAGGGCACTTGGACACCTTTAAAACCATGCCACACTCATATATGACCCCTAAGTAACTCAAATTGACATAAGACTTAATTATATCATGACCAAGGCTAAAAACATAAGATAAATTATTAAATACAACCTAAAACATGATGTTATATCCATAAAAAAAATTTAATATAGGGGGGTTGAGGTATTTTAACTTGTGGTCAAAATGATCAACATATTTGGTGATCTACCAAGGGTGGAATGTTTGATATGCTAAGACCAATTGTCTAATCCTATCCATTGGGATATAGAGTCACATGTACACTATATTGACACAAAATTTCCTTTTAAAACACACCAAATAATATAAAACAAAAAAAATAAGAAAAATAAGACAAGAAACTAAGCAAAAACACACTTGTGCTTCATGAGCACTTATGTTACACAAACACGAAACTAAATAAATTGACTCAAACATTAAATAATCTAAAATGAACACTTCCTCAAAGATTAAAGATGAAGTTTTAAACTTCTCTTGATACATGACATGAAGGATTGAGTGAGACATGTAGCCTTATGACCCTTGATATTGATGCTTCCATCTTTTTCATGGTGTTTACCAACTTCATTGGCATGATTTTCAATGAGAACCAAGTAGCTCCAAACAAGATAGCTATGGAATTGAACTCTTATTGCATCCAAAAAACCTCAAATTTATCATATGGATACTTAAACATAACCTCCAATGGTGGTTGAATAAGGCATACCTTCTTGTTTTCCATGATGCTCTCAATGAGGTTGGGTTTCTTCTCAGCTACAAGTTCTTCAAACTCATCAAGGATATTTGAATATTCTACCCAATCTTGGTCATTGTCCTCCATGGAAGACTCTTTATTCACCTTTTCATGTATTTGACCCTCAACTTGGCAAAGATATTCAAGCTATTGAAATAGCTTCATTTGTATCTGCCAATCATCTTTGTCTTCCTTGTAATCTATAACAACTACTTTAATCTTATCTTCTTGATGTATGAGGTCAACAAGCTAGTGTTCTTCATGTTTTAATACATCTGAAGGTGATTCAAATTTAGATATGGGTATTGAGTCATCTCTAAGAACTATATCTTCTAATTTGGTCTCATGAAACTCCTTTAAGACTATAACTTCTTGAAGAATGACTTGTCCTTCATCCTTGATAGTACACTCCACTTCATTCTTGAGATGGTCATCTTCAACCTCATGATTAGACATGGAGTCTTCTTCAAATATCTCTCTCTTTAATTCTTGGCCACATTCCTCATGGATAGTTATAAAAGAGTCTTCAATATGTTTCTCTTCACTCAAGAAGGTAGGATTGCCCTTTTTTCACCAAGGGGAGTCCTTATGGTGATTTATTCCTCATACTCACTCATGACATCTTCTTCATAGGCTATGAATTGAGTTATTTACTCTTCACTTATTTCCCTCAAGATGGGTTATTTTTTAAGAAAGGGTAAGATAGAAGGTTGATGGATAGGCTCATGTGAAGGAGATAGAATATGATGTGTAGTGTAAGGTTTATGAGTTAGACATGGAGTGTAAGGGGTAGTAGGGGGATTATTAATGGATTTAGGAAAGAGGAATACATAGTAAGCTCATGGGGAAGTGATTTTTTTGGGTTTATTAAAATTAATAACACCTACATAAATGGTATTTGTATCTTTCCAATAACTTTATTGAAATTATTCGATAGTGGCATGTTCATTTTTATCTCTTTATCCTCCCACATACTTATCCTATATATTAAGCATTGAAGGAACTTATTTACCAATTTCATTTGTTATTTGATCTCCCACTGAGTTCCTTATATCTCTTCAAACATCTTAAACATCTGCATACAACTTTTGAAAACACCTCTTAACCAATCCATGAGATGATCAAGGATCACATCATACTCATCTTCCCATATTCTCATACCATCTCCATTAACTAAAATATCTAGTATGGATTCTAATGAAGACTTGATATAAGATGGAAAAAATGAAGGAGAAGAGTAATGATGGGGGTTAAGACTAGATTTAGCTTATTGTATTTGAGCTTGTAATAATTTAGTTCTTTCTTCTTGATATCTTAACTTATATTCCATGGAGAAATATGATTCATGACTAAATTCATAAGAATCCTCCTGGGGTTGATAATGGTCATAGTATGAATGATAGGGCTCATATTGGGGATGATAGGGAGGTATTTATTCATAGGTTTCTTGGTATCCTTCCTCATATGGATGTCCAACAACATGGTTTCCATATGGAGAGGGAAATGGAGGACTATGGGGATGCTATGTCTCATAGGATTGATAGCCATTTTGATAGGACTATGGAGGATTAAAATGTCATTCATAGCAAGGTTGATAAGGAGGTCATGATAGGGGTATTCACTATAGTTAGTAATATCAACCTCATATTTCAAATGGGATACAAAAATTGACCAAAAAATTAAATGAGATAAGTCTAGGTTACTTACAACTAGAAGTTTTCATTCAGAGTCACCATTGGTGTTAACTTATTTGCTTTTAAAAGCTGATTAAAGGAAATACACACTAACAATCTTTCCACTCTCTTGGACCTTGGTCCCACCAGGTGTGCCAAAACTATTATCATAAAATATTTCACCCTAGAAGAGGGTGTTAAATCCTCTTATATATTTGGGAAATATGGGAACATTCTAGGTATGTGTGTGTACCTATAGTGGAAGTGAGCCTCTAGATTTAAGGGCTAGCTCCATGAATGTATGTTGAAATTCTCACACCTACTTAACTAGTTGCTTATGGAGAAGAGAGTTATAAGTTGCATGAAATGAACCTAATCTAATGGGGTGATACACCAAGATGTTTTCCATATGACCATCATACTTTCTTGTACTAAGAGACAAGGCATACAAACTAACTTCCAAGTCTTATGGATTTTAACATGAGTATTTTAATATGAAGGTGAGATGCATGAAATCTATCCAAGGTAAGTGAACAATAGGATAGTTGTAGACAATAAGTCTCATTTTACACTTAAAAAATATCTTCATACACTTGAAAACAATTTGTTTGACTTATTAGAAAATGAACTCTTGCATAAACATGAATGGATAAGGGAAGAAATGATAGAGAATTATCACTTTACATCACTATACATCACTTTCACACTTAGAAAATTATTCACAAAATCAAAACCAGATTTGAATTAATGTTAAAAGGCAAAAGGTGACATCATTATAGCAGGTCTTTGCCATACATGGAATGTAATTAGTTTACAAAGGTGAAAATGACAACTACTTATGGATTTTGAGAGAGAAGTGGGAAAAGAGAAGTCCAAAGGTCACTTGAACATTTTTCATACTAAGAGGATGAGTTACATGTGTATTTGAATTAATTAGGGGACATATCATGCAAGGTATGATGGGACAAATGTCTCTCCATGTCATGATACTCTTGAAATGTGGTGTAGGAGTTATCATTCTATAAAAGAAAACTATATTCATCATTCACCCTTTTATAACATCCTAAAATTGACTAGGAATAGATCTCATGATTGAACTAAGGGGAGAGTTTGTAGAAATACTCTTTCATGAATTTACTGCATTCCTAGTAATCTGGATTCTTCTAAAAGTGATCCATCACTACCAGTAATCAAATAAACTCTTCATTCAGTCACCCTCCACACTTGGCATAAAAATTAGCATTAATTTTCCATGAATTTTAGTATAAGGAAGTGAATAACACTTTTAAAGACCCTCCATGGCCTTATATTTCTTAGGTATACCTTAAATAACCTCCCACTCAGAATTTTCACACTTCTCACTATATTGCTCACTTTACTAGTTTTATTGTTTGAGATGAAGTTTATTATAGGAACGCTTAGGATATTTTATAATTTAATAAATTTACATGAGGTTTTAAGTCCCAATAAATCTCCTAAAGTTAGTTTCATCTCTTGAAACCTCCTAGAGCCTAAAAAATATCAAAAATAGTCAAATAAAGATAGCTTCCTTGTTATCTGTACAAATAGGTCAACACTGAATTTGATGGGGAGGAGTAATAAAGAGTGATATACAACATCCATCCACTTCATGGTCATTCCATCCCATTTGGATATCTCTTCATCTTTGTTTTCCTAGTTGGGTCGTTATCCAGGGTTTAGTATGGTTTTAGGTCTTTTTACTCTTAAGCTTTGTTTATAGAGATGGAACATTATAAATAGAAAAAAAATCCAAAATATAAATTTTTAGGACCCCTTCCAACCTACACAAAATCCTTCGATCTCCATGCACAACCTTAGAGAATATGTGAGCATCTCAATCTAGCTTATCGAGCTTGGTTCCTCAATCTGCATATGCATAATGTGAATTTAAGCTCAAGAATGGATTCCTTGCATTTCCTATGAAATATAAAATATTATTAATTTCTGAAATATCCCCATAAACATGTTACATATCATTTTATTGATCACCTAAAGTTATAAATTAAGTTGACCCCCCATTTGGTTTTAGGCCTAAACCATGCCTAATAGGTTTGTGTGCATACTTGATAGTCCAAACCATAATATTGATTTTATTATTTATATTCATTGTTTCTAATGTTTTTTTATATTTAATATAGCCTCTCACACCTCCTTTTAAGGTCTAATAACCCTTAACTCATCTCCTTATCTCCATCCTTCAAGATTGTAGGGTTTGTGCTCTAGGGAAGTACCCTCTATTTGATACAAAATAAAGGGTACTTACCCTATTTATTTATATAAATTAGAAATTTTATAGTATTATAAAATTTATTGATACCATATTCACAATGTTTTGGCTCTTTATTAGGTCATCAGACCTCCCAACTCCTTCAAAATCCAAGACAAACCCCTAGAAGGTAGATTGTGTGCAATATTTGGGATATATACTACATATTTATTGATGTGAGTCATTTATTTGACTAATTTACATATGAAAATATACTATTATATCTTATATTATCATCATTTATGTATTCTCATTCCATTCACACCTTGAACTCTCAAGACTATGTGCATTTCTTGACTGTGTTTTGCTTCAAAGCATCATACTTATAAGTGCCCTTACATGTTTAATATCAATTAAAATGTTTTTAAACATAATTATAGTCCATTATGGCCATTAAAAATTTATTGGGACCCATATATATCATCTTTCTGCACTACCAAAACCTACAATCTCCAAACTTGCTCACTATTCATCTCAATCAAACACAATCGATTGTATTGGGTCATGTGGGATCTTGTAGGTGTATATTCCACTTAAAATATGTTTCACATAATCTTTGTATCATTTTATTTATTTTTAAAAATATTACATAAACTAAATTTGGTTATTACATTCTTAATTCTTCATCATGGATGATGTAGAAGATGGCCTTTGGCTATAGGTGAATAGTTTCAAGAAGCAAACACCTGTAGGTGTATATTAGATTAGAACTATGAATAAAAACCTTTTTGAAGATCATTGTGTTTATTTAAATTAATTTATTATTAATAATATAGTTAAATCATGATTATATATCCTATTTTCACTTTGATATGATATAATCACCTTAAAATTCTAAATCCTATAAATATCACTACCTAAATTCAATGGTCAAAGGTTCATATTAGAGCTCTTCAACAACTAACTTACACTAGTCATATACCCTCCAAATTTTTATAATACTTTATATTATGTGGATAATAAAATTTAATATCATTAATATTCCTCTAATCATTTTTAAACCTTATCATATGACATGAGATGTTTTATTTTTGTGCTTTTAGAGACTTGACCCCTGAACACAGTTCTTTCACCTTTGTAGGGTTCCTCACTCCTTAATTTCCAAATAAATTTATTATTCATACATATAATATTATCTAATAAACACATTAGGACTCTAATGAAGGTTTTAACTTGTCTAATTTTCTTTGTACAAGTATGTTGATAGCTTTGTGATGCCACTTGTATGTGGACATTCTTATAGGCAGGTAGTGAAAATAAGTGTGGACAATGTGTATTGTGTTAGAAAATAAATGATTTCCATACCTATATCAAATATTTAAAATATAATATTTTATTTATCAATGACCTTTCTCAGCTTAATAAGTACCTCTCAACATGATTGATCCTCATGAGGTACCTATACGTGCATGTTAATGGTAGGAGACTGTGTGTATAAATAAAATGTTGCCCCCATGCTAACCACACATTATTTTCTGGACTCAACTTGATCACTCATGTGATGAGGATATTAACATCACAATAGGACTCTCTTTTACTCTCTCATGAACATTTGTAAGATTTAACACAGCTTATTCAAGTGACTTTATATGATAGTCATGAAGTAATTGATTGTTTATTAATTATGATTGTAACCTCACGAAATATTGATTTATATAATGATATTTAAAGTTGAGGGGAAAAATACAAATTTTTAAACATGCTAATGAACCTATTTTCATCTTCTTAAATAACTACAAATTCATAAAGATTTTGAAAATGGCGGAAACCTATCTGTAACATAAAAAGGTGCCTTCTCTTATAGGTCAAGATAATTAGCTTAGAAAAACACTTTTAATTATTAATCCAAGAATGGGTAACAAGTGGTGAAGATTCATATGTCATCTATATTCACTCCCATCATTTGGATTATATAGAATCATTCAAATAATAGTAAAACCTATAGGGTATGGGAAATAGTGAGAAAAATAACATAGTCAACTTATTGGAGATGGTTCATAAATAAAATTTGACCAATAATTGAAATATTTAATTAAAACTAATCTATATTATTTAGTATCACCTCCTAAAATTTTTTGGTCTGAAACTTCTCCAAATGGCTGTACTAAGCACAAACTTGCTAACTGGTTCTGCATGTCTTGAAGGGTGATAGGAGAGCATAATGGGTTTTGACCATTTTTATCACTTAAAAATATGATTAAATTATTATATGATTGTAGGTAAATCAAATATTAATTACAAAAATTTTCCACATGTGTCACTCTCCCTTATAGGCTATGCAAGTGCCAAACTCCTCTTTTTTCAATTGCTTTGTTGATTTTTCAGTTAGAGAACCTGCAAGTTTCAAATGATATTGAAATTATTGATAGGTAATCTGATGTCTTGGAAATTAAGAAAGAAAATAGGTCATTTGAACACCTTGAAAACCATTGCACTTTCATATATGACCCCTAAATGACCCCTAAGTAACTCAAATTGAGATAAGACTTAATTATATTATGACCATGGTTAAAAACATAAGATATAACATTAAATAC
This sequence comes from Torreya grandis, assembly GCA_037957365.1. Taxonomy (NCBI): domain Eukaryota; kingdom Viridiplantae; phylum Streptophyta; class Pinopsida; order Cupressales; family Taxaceae; genus Torreya; species Torreya grandis. The sequence goes on from JARHVA010002545.1 coordinate 1,061,117, forward strand.
ACCCTATGACATGATTCTAAACCCCCATAAAAAAATTTACTATAAGGGAGTTAACCCATTCTGACTTGTGGTCAAAATGGTCAACAATATGTTCATGTAATATGTACATATAAATGTATGTGATCCTACTTTATATATGTGATCATTCAATAGAAATGGAAACTATATTATGTATAAGTATTCAATGTGTAAGAGTGATCAAATATAATTCCATAAAGGAGGTGCACTAGAATAATAGTAGGCTAAGTGTCATAAATGTCTAAATTATCATAAGCATTAAAATGGTAAGGTCTAGATGAAAACAAATCCATGGGTTGGAATAATGGTCTATGTAAGAACATATGTACATGTGTCTGTCAAGATAAAGGAATAGAGATATTCAATAAAGTATAAAACATGAAAAAGATATGTAAAATAAATGAAATTGTTGCCATTCAAACATCCATTAAGGGGATGTTTATTTATATGTTCAGTATCATGCATGTCATAATCATCTGGTATATTTATATGTTCATCCTTCATATTAGATGTGTCATTCCAAACATTTGTTGTACTTATAGTAGTATATGTAAAAGTAATCATTCCATTCTATATAATTGTATTATTTGATCTCTATTGATTTTCCATATGTTCTATACTATTAGTATCATGTGCCTTTGTTATAATTACATTATATGTCTTTGCTTGAGTATTAGTTTAAGTAATGTTTTCCATTTTTTTTTATTGATATAAAATGATTCCTCTCTCATAATGGTAATAATCACACATTAATACTCAAATGTAATGCATTCTAGACCTTTACCATGTGTGGCACCCATTAATCTAAGCCATGATCTTTATAAGATTGAATTGTATTATGCTAAAGTAGGGTTAATGTGAAATATAGTGGCACATGTTTTGAGGCAAAGTGTTACTAACAACTTTATATATTTGATGCAATGTTTAGGGATAATAATCTTTCATATCATAACCAAGAGATTTGGGAAATGTCATGTTGCATATATTGACTTCATGAAAATTTGTAATCTTGACATTGGTTCATTACTTTCCATTGATGTGAGTACTAAGAATAAAATTCCATATATATGAGGACTGATTTGTAGTTGGCTCATTCGAAACAATTCTTGTGACATTAGATTTTATAGTTATATCTTGCTTTTGAAATTCCTTTTTAAAAAACCTTTCCTAAGGATTTTTTTTGTAACTTTTATTTTTTATCTTCTCTTTTTGTAACTTATTTTAATTTTCCATTTTGTAACCTTTCATTTTAAATCTATTCCTTTTCTAGCCTATCCTTTTACAATTGTTATTTTTGTAACCTTTCCTTTTTAAATTGTTCCTTATGTAATTGTTCTTTAAGAAACCTTTCTTTTTCTTCTTGTTTTTTTGAAAAAAATCTTCTCCAAGTGTGCCTTTTGTAAATGTTCCTTTTGCACTTGATCCTTAGAAAATTCAGTCATTGTTTAAGTATGTTGTTGAATAGTAAAAGATGTGCTTAAATTCAATGGTGGTTTGATGGATGTATCTAATGTTGGTACACCACTATCAAAAATTCTTTAACATTTTCATTCAAGTCCCAACAATTATTTGTATGATTTCCATCCATTTTATTATAGGCATAATAGTATTTAAAATTCCTCATAGGATGTGTAGGAGTAAGTCTGATCAAATTGTTTTGAATCATGTCTCTTAAAATTTCACTTGGTTTCTAGTTAATATTATGAAATTTCATTGAACCATTAATTTTAGATGAATGTTATTTTTTACGTAAACATGAGATGAAATATTTGAGGCACAAAGTTATTGAAATTAGATGAATAAATACAATTGACACTAGCATGCTCTAGATTCTTGGTATATGAAATCTTATCCTCAAGTTATATAGTCTTTAAAATTATTTGATTTGTTAATTCCTCTATGGAATCCCTTATACTAATAATATGATCTATAATTACTTCAAAATAAAAAAACCTTAGGTAATCATGTTGGAACATGTATACAAAAACCCTCAAGAGGATGTGTAGAAGGTTGAAAGGGTGAGGATGAAGATGTTGACTACCCTTGATTTGTATTATAGGATTGGTACCCTTACCTCATGGAATAGTGAGAACATGGACCATAAAATTCAATATAGGTTGTGGGACACTAATTGGGGTGGGATGATAGTTATCTCAATCTTGAGGCAGGACTAAAGTAGGTAAATATGAAAGTGCTTGGGACTTCACACCCATCGAAGATTTATTATTAAGGATATTTTAGAATTTATCATCATTAATTACAGCCTTAATTTTATTATAAATTGATGCCCCTCATTTCATTACATGATTATGAGATATATTAAATATTTTAGGCAAATAACATGTAATTATATTAATCATTACTTGTATTATAAATTACACACTATTAATATCCATTAGATCCATTATATAATGTGCATAACAACAAACCAACCACTTGGGGAAAACTATAAGGAATGATTGGAAACCAAAAGAGGTTTTTAAAAAAATTAAGTATGTAGAAAAAATCCAATAATTATTTTGAAAATATATCCACCCTTCATCCTCTAGATATAGTTTACTAAATATAGTAAATTCTAAATTCTAAAATACTATAAATATTTGACAAACAAAATAAGGTTTTTGCTCTTCTCAATTTGACTAACCAAAACCTCATAGTGATTTCAAAATAGGGTTGTTTTGAATAAAATATTATCCAAACAAGTCATAACCATAATAAAAGGAAGCCATAATAAGAAGATAAGCATGAAACCCTAGGGAAAAAGTGAAAAATCATCAGGTTTACACTTATGTATATGGAAATTATTATAAATTAGGTTTGAAAGTCAAAACCCTAAGGCAAAAAATATGAAACCTATTAATAAGGATGAAACCCTAAGGTCAACCTAGGGTTTTTAAATGTTCAAACAATATATAAATTCATTAATATGTTTACCTTATTTTCAAATTTAGTTTGAATCTTAATAGGCCAATATTAAAGAATTTATTTAGATTATAAGATATTAAAATCAAGTATAAATATGAATGTAATTTATTGAGATTGATCTGATAATTCAACTTACAATATATGGAAAGTAATAAGTAAATCATGATACTGAGATTTACTATTTGACTAACTAAATGTAGATGTCTTATAATAGTATAAACAAACTAGAAATAGGCTTGTGATTCATCTAGATCCTAAATTTAATGCCCATGCCCATTAGATCACTAACATTAGGCATGGGGTATATTTGTTAGATGCAAGTGATCTAATCCTATAATATTCTACTTTTATTTAACCATAAGTATAGTGATTCTACTTGATATTTCCATATATGTGTGATATTTTACCCTTGGTTTTGCATAAATCAAAAAATTAGATTCCTTCTCTTTAAAACCCTGGGTCCTTTTTGAAGGATTAAAACATTTAAAAAATGAGGAAATGTAACTGGTCTAATCTGACCCCAGTCACCCTCATTGATGATTAACCATTACCTACATATCTAATACTCTGAAGAGGGTAGTCAAGCCATAAGTAAAAATCTCTCTTAGAGTAATTTTGTTGTTTTGTTATATGGATGCACCTAGAAATTTGGCTTTGATATTGATAATATTGACATTTAACCTAGTTTTGTGTGCATCAAACTTGGATAATGACTAATTTTAGACAATATTTATAAATTATATACCACCTCAATCTTATACACTTGGTGAGTACATATCATGGATGTACCTTTAACTTATATACCTTCTAATTATTGAAAGGCTCATATATACTATCTCTTTTATTCTTATTTATTATTTCTTAGTCTGACCAATGTTATTCTATTGAATCCAACCTTTTATCATACTTAGAATACTTTAAAACCACTTATCATATGTCTAGAAAAGTTATAGACCTACGCCTACTTTTAACACTTTTAGACACTTGCATCCTAGTTAAATGCTTAGCTTGATGTTAGTGTCATATTACAATGCAAGTGTCCAATGCAATAAAGTCATATAATTTAGAAATTAAATGTATTCCTATGGTTGGCATAAGTGATTTAATGTGATATATTTCTAAACAGATTAGTATATATGCATGATCTATCGTCTTTCATTCTTCACCTAACAACTTCTTACTTCTCACAAGGTAACTTATCAAAACCATTTAATCAAGCATTCAAGAGAGAAAAAAGTAACTATTTTCTCCTATTTTCATATATTGGTCATATGGAAAACACATATACAAGTTTTAACTACTAAAGGATCATCTCATGAGACAAATTTACCAAATTACAAACTAGGTCACTCTATGTACATGCTTGTCACACATTACATCATTATGCACACACAATCCAACATGTGAAGGATAACTACATAAGTTTGAGGAATTTTTTAGAGCATTATATATGTATGTAGTGATCATTAATATAGGTTTGTTTTAGATAGCTCATAATTATGTGTTCTCTAACCCATTTTTCCCATAGTCACTATGAATATGAACTATAGTATTGCCATTTGAAAAGGAATAACAACCCATTATTTAGATCTGATCACACCAAAACAAAGGTGACATAGAACCTAAAATATTCTAAGTGGTCTCATCCATATCCAATAGTTATTATATACATGAAACATGCATCTAGGTTAGACAAAAGCATCAATGCAACTATCCAAGGTTGATTCAAGTGTCTGAATTCATTGAAGTGATTAATCCATAATTTGATGATAGTTATAGAATCTACTTCTAGTCTAATTTTGGTATGTTCTATTTCCAAACCTATATTAACATTAGAAATAGTTAAGTATCTTGTTTTCATTATCATTGACATATCTAACCTAGTTATACTTTCTATTTTTAACATATCTCAGCATAATAAATTTAGTATGTGTTTATTTATGTTTGTAAATTAATTGGCCTACTATAGAGATAGTTTATCACCCTTGTGCCCTAGGATATTTCTATTTCTTTAACCCTAGATTCCCAAATCTATATTTTTTGGTTAAACATTTAGTGAAGAAAACTCTTCTTATAACAAACCCTAGATGTTGACTTAATTCTCTATTTTTATTTATAATTTTTTATTTAACAAGATTCCACAAGTTAAAAATTAGGTCTCATTTTTAAAAAACATGTGTAAAATGGATGCATTTATAACCCATTTTGGGATCCAATTTATGATTATAACTATGGTGTGTTACTATAGTTGTATAATCAAACCTATCACTCAAAAAAATAGGCAAATTAATAAATATAATGAGAGGTATTTTAAATGAAAGGAACACCTAATCTCTCTTGATCATTATTTTATAATACTATAAATCCAATATCTAGATGCAAGTATGTATGATCTCAATCATTTTATTCACCTAGATATTATTTTAGTGATAGACACCATTGATCATTGATTATTCACCCACAACATATATTAGATTTTGTGGTCCATCCTATCACTACTAGAAAAGGTAAATGTGTCCAAAATAATCTACCCCCTATTAATATATAGTAGGTGCCTCATAAGACAAAAATAATGATCAAATATAAGGGGTATGACCTTGTTGACTAACTGAGTAACACATGTTAATATCTCAATCCTTAAACTTCTAAAGTAATCCAATATATAAGGATGTTCTATATGAGGCATTGTTTGACACCCAAGCTCCAAATGATATTGAACTAGATTAATTTATAGATAGTATGCAAGACGTCAAAAATAATTTAAAACTCACTATATTTTATCCAATATATTTACCATCCAAGGATGTCATTGACTAAGATTTGCCTTTGTTCATATAATTTATTATAAATAATAAGGGAATAAAAAATATACCATTGATAATGAATCAGTCCTAAACATTTGTAGCAAAAATATCCTAACCACCATGGGTATTATCACTAATCTTCTTCAAAAATCAATTCTCCATATCAAGGGATTTGATATTTCACATAACACTTTAGCTAGCCAAATCACATTAAATGTGACATTGGGACCAAATATCATCCTAACCAATTTTTAAGTAATGTCTTAATCATTACACTGTAATATAATATTGGGTAGACATTGGATACATAAAGTGGAGGTTGTCCCATCTACTTTGCATTGATTTGTAAAATTCATACATGATGGGACCTTATTGACAATTCTAGCCAATAATGAGACCTTAATTTTTTTTTAAATTATACATTTTGATATAGATGGTATTATTATAGTGGTACCACCTTCATAATTTATCCCACTTGATAATATACAAAATTTTCAAATAGGTGAGTCAAGTATAATGGATCCTTTATCTCCAGACACAAATCTAACACCACCTAATAAGATACACATAGATAAAGTTCAAGAGAAAGAACCATTATAAAGGGAATTAGTGATGCCAAAACCAAAAAAAAAAAATCAAATAGTTGAGCTTCCTTTATTGGTTAATAATAATAAAAAAGGTGGCCATGTTTTGTATTATTATGGTAGTGATGATTATCTATCCCATGATATGATAGATGAGGCATTATAAAAAATTAAATTTGATCCACTTGACCATATTTTTCATAACCTATTCACACATATAGGTATTAATACATATAATTTAAACTCACCTATAAAGGATACATAGCCAAATCAAGATAGGGGAAAGAAAAAATAACATATCAGCATGTAAATGCTTTTTATTCCATACATCCCTCCTTATTTCCTACATTAAGTCAACCTTATAGGGGATAAATGTAGATACATCATGTAAGAAATGTGGAGGTATCCCATAAGACTCCACAATAGATTATATAGATCACATCAAACCAAGATACTATGGATGCAGTACAAACAATGTTACTTTAACATCGCATGATATCTTTACTTACTATTGAGACCAACACCCCCTATATTTTTATGAAAGGAGGACCCCTATAATTGTTTCCAAAAAGTCTATATTCTAGGCTAAATATGAAAAGTTATCTTATCTTGGGTTTTCAAATGCAAATTAGTTCTAAAAGAGGAACATGTGCTTTGATATATTTGATCATGTTTATGTTTTATGGTTCAAAATTGATAATAATTATCTTCAAGGTGATTAGTTGTAGGTTCAATGGAAGAATATAGGGTTTATAAGGAACAAATGCTAAAAGGGTTTAAATGTAAACATTTACAGAAAAATACTAGCATGAAATTTTATTTCTTTTTGGATTAAATGATCATAAGTCTAACTTTATATTAAGCTTCAAATATGTTTTTTATTTAAAACATGACTATATATTAATATAAAACCTTAGAATAAACTTAAAATATGTTCGGGTATTAATTTAAAACTTAAATGGCCTTTTGTAGATATAATAATGATCATTTACTCAGAGGTTTCAATCTAATGGTGCAAATTAAATTTGACTCCCAAAAGGAAGTTAACAACTATTAACCACTTAGTATTTGATCTAATGGTGATCATTTGCTTGAATATTTTCAATCCAATGGTGTGAATTAAATATGACACCTAAAAGGACATTAACAACTATTAGCCACTCAAGACCTGATCTAAAGTTTCATATTTCCTTAGAGGATCTAAATCCAATGGTGCACATCATCCTTGAATCTTTGAGAACTCCTAATGGTTTTTACATGTGGCACTAATTCATTAGACATAAGGATTTTATTGTCTTAAATTTGACAAGTTTTCCCCCATCATTTGATGTCTATGAGGACATATTTGATAGGACTGAACCTATCAAATTTAGCTTAGACAATACCTAAAGCTTTGAGATCCCCTGATGGTTTTACATGTGGCATTCAGTTATTGGATCAATAAATTTCATTATTTTAAATTTGACATGTTCACTCCCATCATTTGACATCTACGAAGATGTATTTGATGGGACCAAACCTATCAAATTTAAATTGAAATAAAAATATTTTATTGTCTTAAATTTGATAGGTTCACCCCCATCATTTGACATCTATGAGGATACATTTGATGAGACTAAACCTATCAAATTTAACTTAGACAATCCCTAAAGCTTTGAGATCTCCTAAAGGATCCAATGTTGATCACTTACTCACTATATTTGATCCAATGGTGCACATCAACTTGACATCCTCAAGATCTCCTAAAGAATCCAATGGTGATCACTTGCTCACTAGATTTGATCCCATGGTGTGAAAAAATTGAAGACTTTTCAAAGGCCTCAAAATATTGACACATGGCATAATAAATAATCTTAAAGACCAAGAACCAATGAAATGCAAGGACCTAGATTTGGCTTTTCAAAGCAAAATAAAGGTACTTTTTAAAACCAATGGTCACTCTTTAAATGGAATTCATAAAAAAATGTTGTGAAAGGAATGAAACCCTATCACATAAGGTCCATGTAAGTATGGAGGATCCAAATGAAAGATATATCATGATTTAAAACATAAGAGATATGATAAGTAAGGTTCTAACATATCTAACTCATGTATGAGATCAAAGCTAGATGTTTTGGTCATTAAATCAAAAAACCCTAAACCCTCCATAAAGAAGGCTAGAGTTGATTCAAATTGATTATGTGACATTTGATATAATTATGAACTAAATTCAGAGTAGGTGCCTTAGTAAGAACATTTATAGCTTTATAATTACAATACAATGTTATCAATGGTAGCAGGTAGAAAACAAATGAAGATTGAAGTAGAGCTTTATCTAAATTTATATAGTGAAGGAAGGGTCTTTAGAGATACATAGTTGGATTCAACAACATTGAATGTACATGAAATCAAGAATTGGTTTGAATTATTCTTCTTTGTTAAAGAGTTACAACCAATTTTTTAGAAGAAAAGAGGAATGCTTCAATATACCAAAGATACAAGGATTTAATATCAATTGAAATGACAAGCCTTTATTATGTAACTACTAAACTAGAGGTAATGCATTGCATCAACATTCTTGTTCCTATTTTCATTGACTGCAGAGTAGATGGAGAATGGATTATTCATGAACTATCAATAAATTTGTATGCATATCTCCCATGGCCTTTGAGACTTATTCTAAGCTCCTTTTGCCTCGTGTTGATATTACATCTTTGACAAAATGGACAAATTCCCAAAACCTAGATTAAATTCTTTCACCTTGGTTAATCTAAGGTTCCCATATTTTTAGGATCCCTAATGGTATGATTTCTATTAACCAATTTATAGAGGGTGTTAGGATAGCTATGATTGTATTGAATAGATCCATTTGTGCCTCTTCTAAAAATTATGTGAGTTATGTCTAGGTGTCTTATGTCTATTGCATGTTGGAGTAGAACCTAACCCCTCCCATTGGAGACTTAATAAGTTTCTTCTTGGCCAAACAATTTATAACCATTAAGAGAAAGACCTCTAGATATTTCATTATGATGTCTTACCTCTTATACTTACTCCTAGCCTTTATTAATTTCCATGTCATCAAAAATTTGTCCCATGATGGTAAGACTACCATTTACCATCATTACTCCAAACTACATATTTTCAAATACATGAATCATATGTAATTCATATGTGATGGTGTCTTCCCAATAATTTTCGAGATAATCACTAATATTCCTATGCCTAGACTTCATACTCTGATAAAAAAATAAGTGGAGACCATGGGGGATGTGTGGTTCTATCCAAATTGCACTATAACAAGGATAAAAGGATCATGGTCCAAACATATAGACTACCCATATATATTCCTAGTGAGTTTGTAGAGAAATAAATTACTTATCAAATCATCTAGGGCATAGATTGGCACAGAAAGAATAATAGAAAGGCACAAGTTCATCCCTTACCACTAGACATTTGTAGAATTGTAATCAAGGATTAGGAATAACTAGAGATCATGGTGGTACACATGAAATCTTTTGATTTCAAATTAGATGATATTAATATGTGGGACCAAAATAATAGAGTGGATAACCATATTCAAGATAGGAAGGTCCTAAAGACTGAGTACAAACATCTACCAGGTGTGGGAGATGGTATTTACACAAGGGAAAATAACTTTGAAGAAGTCCTATCTAGGGTTAAAAATAACAACATAACCTTAAAATTTAGGATGGTTAGGGATAATAAGCCTTTAGGAGAAATATGGTAGTTACATCCTTTACAGTATCACTTTTTGCCAGGGCCATCTGGGACTACACATCAAGAACCACCTATTGAGGAAAAATATTTTGAGCCTCAGCAGGGAGAATTAACAAAGTCATCTCAGATTGACCAACTTGAGGATGCAAAAGGGAAAGTTAAAGCTATAAGTAAAGATTACAAGATTGAGTAAAGACCTATTGAGAGACTCTAAATTTAAGCATCCTCACCAAAGCCTTCTTCTGCAATAAAATTTATCAGCATAATTACTTTGGAAATTAGAAAAATAGTGGAGAGTTCCCTTGTTAACATCATGACTACTTATGGTTTGAATAAAAAAGAATACCCATCTGAGGAATTATGTAAGGAATTGGTTGCATTAGGTAGTGAAAAGAGATAGGCAATATTAGCCTTATTTCATCTAGCTCTAAGAAAGAGGCCTAGGTTAAATTTCACTCACACTACTAATGAAATAAACCTCTTCACTTATGAGAATAATATTTATGGACGAACCACTCCTAATTGGTTTGTTTATGGGAATTTACAAAAAATCCCATCTCTTTCTCCTTCACTAGCTCTAACTCGAGTGGACATAGGTGTTCAAGATAATTTCAAGCCATGGATTCAGGATATATTGAATAAATAAGTAGAGAGAAGCATACAGATTCTTCACAATAAGGAAATCTAATGGGTTGGTACCCCAGGAGCGTCAAGGAGTTTAATTGTAGAGATTATTGGACAACCATAAGTGAAATATTTTGATCCTCATGTCTAATTTAATCTAGAGACATCAACTCTTGAAAGAGTAGTGACCAATAAAATTACTATTGGTACTAAGGAGTTCACCTTTTAGAAGGTGGAGCCATTTATAGGATTAACACCTATTCCAAGGTAGGCAATAGTGGAGAATCATATTTTTGAAGAGGATGTAGCTAGTATGGTACTAGCCCAATAAAAAATGGCCTTGATTGGAGTTCAAGGATTGAAAAAGAAGATTCTTAACTTGGAAATAGAAAAGCAAGATTTGGAAGCTCACATCTTCTTGATAATTCTTTAAAATATATTAAAAATGTTTAATAAATCTTTGATGGATGAATTCATTAATTTGAAAAGCATTAAGTCTATATTGAATGCATTGGACCACCAAGTTGAGATGGCACAAGCCTTTATCACCTAGTGGTAGAATTATCAAGCTGAGATGGAGGAGATTATCAAAGTGCATAAGACAAAGTAGGCCTTGAACTTCAATATTATCAAACTCAAACACCTAGACATCCTCATGGTAGTTTTAATAGGTAAACAAGAAGATTTGATCACCAGGAGTAGTGATGTTAAGGACTTCATCAAGAGAGACATAGACTTGGTAAACCAGATTGAGAAACTTTTGGGGATTCTATTAAATAACCCTTCTCAAACCACTACTTTAGGCTTGATTGATGATGAATAATTCAAGTAAAGGTTTGATACCCACATCCAAGACATCATAGATAGCCAATATCATTCAGTTAAGGACAACTACAAGACCCTTGATACCATTACTTTTGTAGGGAATCAAATTTCAAAAGCATAATGTGTCAAACAACTTGTATCTTGGGTAGATAGTGAATTTGACAAGTTAATGGATAAAAAAAGAATTTTCCAATGAATCCTATAGTGGATTTTGAGTTTATCAAGGATAAATACACCAAGGTGAAAGACTTCCTTAGACAAGGATAATTGGAAGCACCCACCAATGAAATTACTAAAAGAATATTATTTTTGTAAAGTATATGCAATTATGTTAGCATATACTCTTTTTTAACAAGTTGGCATCATTTTTTTTGTATTATATATTTATATCAAATACACCTATCATTATCCACATCTAGATATTTTTGAAAGTTAACCAGTTAATCAGCTATGTTTCCTATAAATAGGCAGATGGTTACCATTTTTAAAGAGAGATATTTTTGAGCAATTGATACCAGGAGAATTTAATACAACTAAGGAATTTTGAAAAGATTATTTGGATATTTTTTGTTAAATGTCTATGTTATCTCTCAATTACAAGTAATTATCTTGAATTTGAATGATTCTTATTGTTTGAGTTACATTCTTTGTCATAGGGTTGTTAATTTGTGTTAAATTCTAAATTGACTATAAAGATATCAAATATACTTCATTTAATTTGCCCTGTATTTGGATGTACTTAGCTTATTTAGATCATAATAGTAAACTTTTAAAGTAAATTTGGTTCTTACTTATGATTCATAATTTTTCTTTGAATTTTGCCTAATTTATGATATAATTTGAGCTTATGATATTTTATAACATAAATTGGTTCAAATGTGATTAAAGTAATTAGAATTTTGTCATAATATTTGAGATGAAAACCTACAATCATGTTTCTCTCTTCCTTACCCTTCCTTTTTATTAGTTTTTTCAAGATTCATTCTAGCTTAGAGGTCATTATTAATAATCATTTAGTTTAACTACCAAATCCTTAAAATTAATAAGTATCCAAATAGTATAGACCCTGGTGGCTCCCAACCACTAAATCAAATAAATATTTTGGATAGTTTTCATACTTTACTTTTATTCCACAACAGACAATCACTAAATAGTCACAAACTACAACTCATGCCATGGATTCTCAAAATCCTAAAATGAGAAGTGTTCTTCAACACTAAGAGCACATGTGGTATAATTAGAAGAATTAACAAGAGAAGCTCTAATAGCAGTAGAAGGAGGTCCTCTTTAAAGATGTTTAATATGTTTTGAGTGTATTTGGTTAGATTTATCTACATTTTAGTTGATTATGTTTCTTTTAACATAAATTGTGTAAATATTGGTGACCTTTGCAGAAATACGGCTTTTGATTTTAAAAATTTATTAGTATTTAGAGTTATGATGGCTTATTTTTCTCAAAATTGACAATTATTTGATAATAATAAGTTTATTTGAATCATAAGTTGTAAAGATTGGTCATCTTTGCATAATTTAGTACATGTTTAAACTTGTTTAGTTAAATATTGATGTCTTTTATCCTCTTATGAATATTTTTTTGAAAATTAATCTTAGTTTATATATTATTTGTCATTATTTGGAAATTAATGTGTTACACCATGTTTTAAAATAGGATCCTTAGTCTTCAAGATGAAATTATCAAGGATTAGGAGCAGATCACATTCAGAGACTAGAGAACCCTTACTCAAACTAGAAACTCACAAAAGGACTAAGAAAGTTAGAGGTAAGCATAGGTATTATAAATCTCTACCATCATCACCTTTGCAAGGTATTAATATGCTTGATATTAATCCAAACATGGCATTGTTTAGAAGTTACCCTATAAATATACCAGGTGTGGTTCATGATTTACCACATAATCAAGAAAAATATTTGCCAATATTTAGCTCAACTGGTATTACGACTGTTGAAGAACATGTTAAATATTTCAAAGCTTCATTAAGATTGCTGAAAGTTATTCATGAAGATGTAACATATAGGTTGTTCATGTTTACATTAAAAGATGTTTCATATGAATGGTTCCTAAATTTACATGACAATTGTATTGTCTCATGGAATAATTATGACACTATTTTCATTGATCAATTTGGAAAGATCATAAGTCCTTGTGTCATTTATCATCAATCCACAATGATTAAGAGAGATACAAGTGAACCTATTATCATTATATTCTAGATTCCAAATGTTGTTTAGTTAGACCATGAATCTAGATAAACTTAATAAAGCTTTAGCTTTGGAGGTTTGTAAACATGATGTTGACCCCATGACTTTTGTGTTTTTGAAGAGAGCTATTCCACTTATCATCACATTGGCTCAATCCTATTCTAAAGTAGTGGTTATTAGTGACCAAATGCAACCCCAAATACATATGTCTTATTCTATCCCAAATGTTAATCCTCAAATTCTTGCATTAAACCTTTTTCCAAGTAATAAACAAAATACTCTAGCATTAAACCAGTTTCCAACTTTAAATGTATTGCCTACTAGTCATGCTACCCATAATAAAAATATAGGCTTCTTTAGCCATCAAGTTAACAATAGATTTCATGAAAATATTAGAAGGCTTTAGTGCCTATTAATGGCATCAACAGTAACCAAAGTTAGAATGTTGAGGTTCCAAAAAAAGAGAATGAATTGATATTAAAAATGGTACATAAGCTTAGCACTAATTTTGTGCAATTACAAAATTAAGTTGGTAATGATGATGATAATTCTAGAAGGAACTTCACTTTCTAGAAGTTCAATAGACCTAAGAATAGGTTTTAGAATGACAATTTCTACAATAATAAAGCTAATGAGTCTTTTACTAGAAAAAAGAATATGGATATAAACCTCACTGATATTGCCTTACCAAATTATTTCAGGGTGCATGCTACTTCCAAACATGGTGAGATTGATTGTATTAAGTTTTATAAAGCCTTTGAAGATTTTCAAGAATAACTTGACATGTTTGAAGTGGTTCCAAACAAAGAGGTTTTTACAAATTCTTCTAAATCTAAACTATCTGATCAAGTGCATATGGTGAAAACTTTTAATTTCCCTTTTCAAGAGAATAATGAGCCTGAGAATATTTATGAGTAAATTCAAGCATTCTAGAAATTTTTGAATACATATCCTCTAAGAAATAGGGAAAAAAAATAACCATTGACTACCACTACTCCTAACAATTATGGGACCCCTCCAGACACTATATCAAAGAATAATCTTGAACCTCTTAGAATAAGTTATTCTAAGTCAATGTTAACTATTGATCCTCTAAGCAAAGTTGGCTACAACATTGTGGAAGACATGAAAAATATTAAAGTTAATATCACTCTACATGAGCTAAGTTAAATCATAGAACAAAGAGACTTACTCTTGAAATCTTTGTCAAAAAAATTTGGGAAACCCCCTAAGAATGATAGTGCAAATGTAATTACATAAGTGATCAAAGCAAAGTCTCCACCTTTTTTACTTATAATCAGGATATTTAGAAAAAATATTCATAATTGTCTTTTAGATTTAGGAGCCTCAACCAACATTATGCCTATTGGTATATGTGAACAACTTGAGTTAACTCTAATAAAATCTGATAAGGTAGTCACTCAATTGGATAAATCTAGAGTTAAGGTTATATGATAATTATTGAATGTGTATATATAGCTAGCTAGTGAACCAATGGTTCAATAATTCATTGATATCCAAGTGGTAGAAATTCCTAGTGCTTATGGATTGATTTTGAGTAGAGAATGGACTAAGGTTTTAAATGGCTATGTGTCTACTAATTATTTACACTTATGGATTCCTTGTAAAGGTGTGCCAAATCAAATAAGAGTATAAAGGGAACCTCAAATGAAACATATGATAATAAATTATAATACTATTAATGAAAGGGTAAATTTCCTAGATTCTTATTTAGGAGTTTTCACTTTGGAAATTACCAAAGAACTAGTTTCTAAAGAGTTTTTCTCAAATATGTGGTTTGTGGAAGTTATAAATTGATGGTGCCAAGTGCAAATTAGGATCAGGAGCTAGTAATGTATTGACGAATCCTTCAAAAAAGCAATACCATGTATCTTATAAGTTACAATTTCCTTACACCAATAATTTAGCTAGGTATGAGGCTCTCATACTTAGATTATAGTTTGCCATTAAACACAAAGTTAAATAACTCCTTGTCTATGGATAGTTTGAACTTATGGTTAACCCAGTGAGAATTAAGTACCAATGTAAATTATCTTACTTAAAGAGATATAAGTTTAAGGTGTGGTTTTATATCAAAATTTGTGATGCCTTCAACATCTTAGCTATTCCAAGAGAAGAAAACAAAACTACTAATGAGATTGCCTTGGATACAACTAATCTCATGCCTAATCATAATTCTCAAAGCATAAATATTGAGCTAATACCTTGTCCTTTAGTTCCTAATAATATACATCATTTCCAAATTTTCAATGATGATCAATAAATCATAGATTCCTTAACTAATTATAGGGCTTTTGAAGCTCACATTATTGATGGGATTGATGAAACTTCTCATGTGGAGGAATTTAATGGTAAACTCATCCAATTAAGTGATGATAAAATAAATAAAGGGATGATTCCTTGGAAAGATTATTTGATTTTGAAAAAAAAATTGAATCACCTAAGCAACCTAAGGTAAATGGTAAGGATTATCATGCAGTGAATCTTGGTTCACATGATCAACCCCAAATGGTGAATATAGGAAAGGCTTGCACTAAAATGGAAAATAGAAAAGATAGAGAGTTGATTACAAAATACAAGGATGTAATTTCTTGGTCTTATGAATATTTAAAAATATTTGACCTAAGGGTCATTACTCATACAATACCTCTTCAAGAAGATTGTAAACCTTTTAGACAAAAGCAAAGGCCAGTCAACCCTATTTTAAAAACCATGATTTTTAAAAAAGTAAAGAAGCTATTGGATGTAAGGATAGTGTTTCCTATTATACATTCCACTTGGGTGGAAAACCTAGTCTCAGTCAAAAAACAAATGGAGAAATAAGATTGTGCATAGATTTTATAAATATGAATAGGGTATCTGGAAAAGATAATTATCCTTTACATTATTTAGACCAAGTTATTCAAACTATTTTAGGATCTTCCATGATTTATTTTCTAGATGGATTTTTTAGATATAACCAAGTGCTTGTTGCTCCAAAGGACAAGATGAAAATAGCTTTTACTACTAAATGGGGAACATATGCTTATAAGAGAATGCCTTTTAGATCAATTAATTTAGGGGCAACTTTTCAAAGGGCCATATACCATGCTTTCCAAGGTTTCGTGGGAAAGTGTATCATCATATATATGGATGATCTTAAAATATTTTCTAAAAATAGATTAGAGAAATTCATACATTTGAGACAAGTATTTGATATATGTAGGAGGTATGGTATGTCTCTTAACCCCAAGAAAAGAATAATCTATGTCAGTAAAGGAAAATTGTTGGGACATGTCATTATCAAAGATGGAATCTATGTGGATCCTAATAAAGTTGAGTCCATTTATAAAATTGGGTTACCTAACAACCAAAAAGAACTTAAGTCATTCTTTGACAAGACTAATTTTGTGAGGAAGTTTATTTCAGGCTTCACTGAGATTGTTAAACCTTTAAATGACATGATTAAGAAAGACACTATAATTTCTTGGAATTAAGAATCCAAGAAGGCCTTCATTGACATTAAGAAGGTAATTACCGAAGCTCTAGTCCTCATAAGTGATGATTTTTCAAAGTATTTCTATCTATATTCATTTGCTTCTAAGCATAATATGGCTATAATGTTAACTCAAAAAGTTGATGGGAATGATCATCCTATAGATTTCATGAGCACCAAATTTAAGAATGTAGAAGTGAATTATTCTATGATTGATAAGCAATTTTATGCATTAGTAAAGGAAATAAAAAGATTCAAAAATTACCTCCTTAGAAATAAGATACATGCTATATTACATGATCCAACTATAAAAATTATGTTGAGTCAAAATAATCTTGGAGAAAGAAGAGGCAAATGGATGGCAATTCTACAAGAATATGATATAGAGATGAAAATAACCAAATTAGTGAAATTTCAAGGTCTAGTTTAGATGATCGCTAGTATTGACCCAAAATGTTATATCATGCAAGTAGATCAACAAAATATTCAATCTAATGAGTGGTATGACTCTATTATCCATTTACTTGTTAATGATGTTTGTCTTCCATGATTTATAAGAGAATAAAAGAGAGCATTGAGGCTCAAATTATCTCATTACCTCATCAAGAATGGAGTCCTATATAAGAGGAACTTTGAGGGAATTTATTTGAGATGTGTGTCCAAGGAAGAACCATCTTGGATTATGACTACCTTTCATGAGAAACTAGGAAGTGGGCACCCTTTAGGAAGAACCACAGTTCATAAGATTCTCAAGGATGGATATTATTGGCCCACACTCTTAAAATATGCTTATAATCATGTGAGGGAGTGTCATTCATACTAGATATTTAGCATAAAGGAAGCAAAGGTAGCCATGCCTTTACAACATGTGATGGTAGATAAACCTTTTACACAATGGGGATTATACTTTATTGGAGTAATAAACCCCACTTATTTTTAAGGTCATAAGTATATCCTAACTATTATAGATTATTATACTAGGTGGACTAAGGTAGTAGGCACTAAGCAATGCAGAATAGAGGAAGTGATCAATTTCCTAGAAGAAAATATTTATACTAGATTTGGAAACCCAATTTCTTTAGTTTGTGACAATGGATATACATTCATTTACATTGAAATGATGGAATGGAATTATGACCAAGGAATTACACTCAAGTTTTATTATAATCAATATCTTAAAGGAAATGGTGTTTTTGAATCCATAAACAAAAATCTGATGAAAGCTATCAAGAAATTTGTTGAAGATAGACCTAGAACATGACATAAACTTCTTTATTTTGCATTATGGGTAGATTGAATAAGGATCAAAATAGATCTAAAGGATTCACCATTTTTGTTGGTATATGAGTAGGATCCCATATTTTCCATCAATTTGAAGTTGCCTACATTCACATTCATGTAGGAATACATGGAAGATGCCAGAGAAAAGGCATTTATAGACTTTAGTAGACACCAATCAATCATGAAAAGAGGTTTGATAAGAGATCTAAAGTTAAGGTATTTAGGCAAGGAGATCTGGTCCTTCTTTTGGTTAAGGCATCATAACCCAAAGGTAGACATGGTAAATTCACTCCTTTATGGATTGGTCCTTATTAAATTGCAGAAATCTTGGGTAATAATACTTTCAAGTTGAAAGATCTCTAAGGAGTAGAGTTTACATTGTCTAATAATGGATAATATATCAAACATTACTTTGATTCTACCCTACTAGAAGTCTTCATAGAATAAATATGCAATATTATTAAAATTAGAATAGGTAGGCTAGTCAGTTCCCTTTCTTGCTTTGTTTTTTCTTCCTTACTAGGCTTATTTAAATTTGTTTTATTTGTGTTTTGTTTATTTATTCTTGCTTTGTGGTGTTCCTTGGTTGTGGTAAGGTCTCATGGTATCATTTTTTAGTTGGGAATTGCTTGAGAGAGATTGGTTGAATTTTATAGAAGGTAACCTTAGCTGGCAATAAAGTAGTATGAAAAAACTAGGGGTATTGGTCTAAATTAGTATAGAAATTTATTGTCCTATAAAGATTTAAATCATTTTATAAATTAAAAATTGGTTTTATGAAGAATCATTTGTATATGATGTGAATTTAGTTTGTTAATGCATACTCATTCTTACACTTAAAACTTATCCTTGTATGAACTCAAGTTTCAATTAAGGGAAATTATCCTAAGGCCAAAACATTTGATCAAATCCCTAAACCTAGCTAATTTGGTTCCCAACCTTCATTGGAAGTAAAATAAAAATAATATTATTATCAAATCAAAAGATTTTGAAGCAAAGGTGATTTAGGTAACCTCCATCGAGGCTATGGATGCTTGGTTGGTAGTGGAGAAAGACCTTGAGTGGAACCAAAGGTATCTATATCAGGCTATAGATGCCTGGCTTGTAGCAAAACAATGCCCAAGCCTTCCTTCAACTAAGAGTTTTTACTCTTAAATAATATCTAAAAATGATCATAATTAAATTTTATGGAGTAAAAAGACATGAACCCATATGTTTTTTCTTGAAGTTTATGACAAATAGTAAGTGGAATCAAAGCACACACTGCATGTTTGTGTTCTAATACCTAAGTTCATATTTTAAACCTAATGAACTTATTTTAAAAGAGAATGTGTTTGAATGGGATATATATTTCATGTACAATTTTAAACCATAGTCTTATGTTCCAACATATTGCTATGTTGCCCCTATGATTCACCATTTGTTGAGACCAACACCCCCTATCTTTTTTTTAAAAGGAGGACCCTTGTATTTGTTTCCAAAAAGTCTATGTTCTGGACTAAATATGAAGAGTTATCTTATCTTGGATTTTTAAAGGCAAATCAATTTTGAAAGAGGAACATGTGCTTTGATATATATGATCATGTTTATGTTTCATGGTTCAAAATTGATAATAATTATCTTTAAGGTGATTAGTTTCAGGTTCCATGGAAGAATATAGGGTTTCTAAGGAACAAACCCTAAAAGGGTTTAAATTTAAACATTTGTAAGAAAATACTAGTAGTAAATTTTATTTCCTTTTTGATTAAATGATCATAAGTCTAAATTTATATTAAGATTGAAATATGTTTTTCTTTAAAACATGACCAAATATTAATATAAAACATTAGACTAAACTTAAAACATGTTTGGGTATTAATTTAAAATTTAAATGCCCTTTTGTAGATCTAAGAGTGATCATTTTCTTAGAGGTTTTAATCCAATGGTGTAAATTAAATACGGCACCCAAAAGGAAGTTAACAGTTGTTAACCACTTTGGATTTCCAATGGTGATCATTTACTTGAAGATTTTCAATCTAATGGTGTGAATTAGATCTGACACTTGAAAGGACATTAATAGTTTTTAACCACTTAGGACTTGATCTAATGGTTCACATTGCCTTGGAGGTTCTCAATCCAATTGTGCACATCATCCCTAAAGCTTTGATATTTCCCAATGGTTTTTATGAATGACACTCATTGGACATAATGTTTTTATTGTCTTAAATTTGATAGGTTTGCCCCCATCATTTGATGTTAATGGGGACACATTTGAATAAACTGAACCTATGAAATTTAACATAGACAATCCCTAAATATTTGAGATCTCTTGATGGTTTTACATGTGGCATTTAGTTATTGGATCAATAAATTTCATTATTTTAAATTTGACAGGTTCACTCCCATCATTTGACGTCTATGATGATGTATTTTATGGGATTGAGCCCATCAAATTTAAATTAAAATAGAAATATTTTACTATCTAAAATTTGATAGATTCACCCCTATCATTTTTCATCTATGAGGATGTATTTAATGGGACTAAACCCATCAAATTTAACTTAGACAATCCATGAAGCTTTGAAATCTCCCAAAGGATCCTCTAGTGATCACTTACTAGTTTTGATCCAATGGTACACATCAACTCGAAAGCTTCAAGATCTCCTAAAGGATCTAATGGTGATCACTTGCTTTGTATATTTGATCCAATAGTGTGACAAAATTGAAGAATTTTTAAAGGCATTGAAATCTTGACATATGGCAAAATCAAAAAGTTCAAAGATCAAGAACTAATGACATGCAAAGACCTAGATTGGGCTTTTCAAAAAAAAGTATAAGGGAATTTTGAAAACCAATGATCACTCTTCAAATGACATTTATGAAAAATTTCTAAAAAAGACATAGAACCCTACCACATAAGCTCTACATAAGTATAGAGTATTTAAATGAAAGATATCCCATGATTGAAAACACAAGAGATATGATAAGTAAGGTTCCATCATAACTAAGGCACGTATGAGATCAAAGTTGGATGTTTTGGTAATTAAATAAAAAAACCCTAAACCCTCCATAAAGAAGGATAGAGTTAATTCAAATTGATTGTCTGACACTTGAGATAATTATGAACTAAATTTAGAATAGGTGCCTTAGTAAGAACTTTGATAACTTTACAATTAAAATACAATTTTATCAATGGTAGTGGGTAGGTAACGGATGAAGATTGAAGTAGAGCTTTACCTAAATTAAGATGGTGAAAGAAGGGTCTTTAGAGACAAGAGTTAGATTCAACAATATTAAATGCACATGGATTCAAGAATTGGTCCAAATTATTCTTCTTTATCAAAGCGTTTTAACCAATTTCTCAGGAAGAAAAGAGGAATGCTTTAGTATACCAAAGATACAAGGATTTAGTATGAATTCAAATGGTATGCCTTCATCATGTAGTTGTTAAACTAGAGGTAATGCATTAAATTGACCTTCTTGTTCTTTTTCTTGTTTTTATTGACTGTAGAGTAGATGGAGACTGGATTATTCATGAAGTGTAAATAAAGTTTCATGCATAGATCCCATGGCCTTTGAGACTTATTATAAGCTCGCTTTACCTCATGTTGATCTTCCATCTTTGAGAGAATGGACAAATTCCCAAAACCTTGATTTAGTTCTTTCACATTGGTTAATCTAAGGTCGCCATGTTTTTAGGACCCCTAATGGTGATATTCTTATTACCCAATTTAGAGAGGGTGTTAGGTTAACTATGATCTTATTCAATAGATCTTTTTGTGCCTTTTCTATAACTTATTTTAGTAAGTTCTAGGTGTGGTATGTACATTGCATGTTGGAGAGGAACCTAACCCCTCCCATTGGATACTTAATAAGTTTCTTATTGCCCAAAAAATTTAAAACCATCAAGAGAAAGACCTCTAGACATTTATTTATGATGTCTTACCTCTTAGACTCATTCCTAGCCTCCATTAATTTCCCTGGCATCTAAACTTGGTCCCTTGATGGTAGGAGTACCATTTCCCATCATTACTCCAAACTACATATTTTTAAATACAAGAATCATATGCAATTCATATATGATGGTGTCTTCCCAATCATTTTTGAGACAATCACTAGTATTCCTATGCCTAGACTTCATACTTTAATAAAAAAAATAAGTGGAGACCATGGGGGATTTGTGGTTCTATCTAGATTGCACTACAATAAGGATAGAAAGAATCATGGTCCAAACATACATACTACCCATATATGTTCCTAGTAAGCTTGTGGAGTCATAAATTGCTTATCAAATCATCCAGGCCATAGATTAACACTATAAGAAGAATAAAAAGGGTCAAGTTCATCCCTTCCCATTAGACATTAATAGAATTATAATCAAGGATTGAAAATAACTAGAGATCATGGTGGTATATAGGAACTCTTTTGATTTACAATTAGATTATCTTAAGATGTGGGACCCCAATAATAGAGTGGCTAACCATATTTAGGATAGGAAGGTCCCAAAGACTAAGTACAAGCACCAACTAGGTATGGGAAATGGTATTTACATAATGGAAAATAACTTTGAAGAAGTCCTATTTAGGGTTAAAAACTACAACATAAATTTAGAATGTAGGGTGGTCAGGGATAGTAAGCCTTTAAGAGAAATATGGTAGTTACATCCTTTACTGTATCACTTATTTATAGGGTTATCTGGGACTACACATCAAGAACCACCTATTGAGGGATAATCTTCTGAGGCTTATAAGGGAGAATTGACAAAGTCATCTTAGATTGAGCAACTTAAGGATGCAAAAAGAAAAGGTAAACCTATAAGTGAAGAGTCAAAGATTGAGTAAAGACCTATTAAAAGCCTCCAAATTCAGGTAACACCACTAAGGCCTTCTTCCCCAATAGAAGTTATCAGCATAATTTCTTTGGAAACTAAAAAAATAGTAGAGAGTGCCCTTGTTAACATCATGGTTACTTATGGTTCAGATAAGGAAGAATACTCATCTGAATAAGTAGGCAAGGAATTGATTCCATTGGATAGTGGAAAGAGATAGGCAAATTTAGCCTTAGTTCTTCCAACTCCAAGAAAGAGGCATAGGTTAAATTTCACTCACCCTTATAGTGAAATAAATATCTTTAGTGATAATAATCATATTTATGGACCAACGATTCATGATTGGTTTATTTATGGGAAGTTTTAGAAAATCACATCTCTTTCTCTTTCACTAGCTTTGACTCGAGTGGACATAGGTGTTTAGGATAATGTCAAGCAATGGATTAAGGATATGTTGTAAAAATAAGCAAAGAGAAGCATATAAATTCTTCACAACAAGGAAATACAATGGGTTGGTACCCTAGGATCCTCTAAGAGTTCAAGTGTAGATATTATTGAACAACCACATGTGAAAGAGTTTGATCCTTAGGTCTAATTTAATCTAGAGACATCAACTCTTGAAAGAGTAGTGATCAAGAAAATTACTATTGGTACTGAGGAGTTCACCTTTCAGAAGGTGGATCCATTTATAGGCTTAACTCTTATTCCAAGGTAGGTAGCAGGGGAGCATCCTATTTTTTAAGAGGATGTAGCTAGTATGTACTAGTCCAATCAATAATGGCCTTGGTTGGAGTTCAAGGATTGAAATAGAAGATTCTCAACTTGGAAATAGAAAATCAATATTTAGAAGCTCAAGTCTTCTTGATAATTCTTGAAAATATATTGGAAATTGTGAATAAATCCTTGATGGAAGCATTTTAGAATTTGAAAAGCATTAAGTCTAGATTGAATGTTTTGGACCATCAAGTTGAGATGGCACAATCCTTAATCATCCAGTGACAAAATTTTCAAGCTCAGATGGAGGAGCTCATCAAGGCGCATAAGACAAAGTTGGCCTTGAACTTTGATATTATCAAACTTAGACATTTGGACATCCTCATGGTAGTTTTGGTAGATAAATATGAAGATTTGATCACCTGGAGTAGTGATGTTAAGGACTTCATCAAGAAAGACATAGACTTAGTAAACCAAATTAAGAAACTTCTAGGGAATCTATTAAATAACCCTTTTCAAACCACTACTTTAGGCCTGATTGATGATGAAGAATTCAAGTAGAGGGTTGATACCCACATCCAAGACATCAAAGACAACCAAGGTCATTCAACTAAAGATAACCATAAGACCCTTGATACCATTACTTTTGTAGGGAGGTAAATTATAGAAGCATAATGTGTCAAAGAACTTGTATCTTGGGTAGATAGTGAATTTGAAAAGTTAGCAAAGAAAAAAGAGGATTGTCTAATGAAGCCTACAATGGAAATTGAGCTGATTAAGGAGTAATACACCAAGGTGAAAGACTACCTTAGACAAGGCTAATTGGAAGGACCCACCAATGAAATTCCTAAAAGAATATTCTTTTTGTAAATTATATGATAGTTTTTTAGCATATACTCTTTCTTTTCAAGTTGGCATCATTTTTTTTGCATTATAGCTTTATATCAAAGACAACTATCCTTATCCACATCTAGATATTTTTGAAATTTAACTGGTAAACAACCTATGTTTCCTATAAATAGGCAAATGGTTACCATTTGTAAAGAGAGTTTTTTGAGAAATTGATATCAAAAGAATTTAATACAACTAAGGAATTTTGAAAATATTGTTTGGATAGTTTTCATTAAATGTCTATGCTATCTCTCAATTACAGGGAGTTTTCTTGAATTTGAATGATTATGATTGTTTGAGTTACATTATTTGTCATAGGGCTATTAATTTATGCTAAATTCTAAATTCACTGTAAAGATCTCAAATATACTTCATTTTATTTGCTCTATATTTGGATGTACTTAGGTTATTTATATCATAATAGCAAACTTTTAAAGTAAATTTGGTTCTTACTTATGATTCATATTTTTCCTTTGAATTTTGTTTAATTTGTGATAAAATTTGAGCTTATGTTGTTTTATAACATACATTTGTTCAAATGTGCTCAAAGTAATTGGAATTTTATCATAATATTTGAGATGAAAACCTAAAATCATGTTTCTTTCTTCCTTACCCATCTTTTTGCTTATTTTTATCAAGATTCACTCTAGCTTAGAGGTCATTATTAATAATCATTTAGTTTAACTACCAAATCCTCAAAATTATTAAGTATTCAAATAGTATAGACCCTAGTGGCTCCCAACCATTAAATCAAATGAATATTGTGGATAGTTTTCATACTTTACTTCTGTTCCACCACAAACAATCACTGAATAGTCAAAAACTATAACTCATGCCATCGATTCTCAAAATCATAAAATGATAAGTGTTGTTCAACACTAAGAGCACCTGTGTTATAATTAGAAGCATCAAAAATTACTAATAGGCACCAATCAGGTAGTAGGATTTTTCCTAAATAAGGATTACAATATTATAACTATCATCAAATCATTGGTCATCACATAAATCAATGTAGGGCATTTCAAAATTAGATTCAAAAATATAATAATTAGGGCCACATACAAATCATACCACATGAAAATCATAGTACCTTAGCTCCTAAATTTGAGGTCTTGTTGGAATTATTGGTTCCACACCTCAAGCATATTCCAAAACTACTAAAAAATAGAAAAACTTAAAATAATTCAAAAATATTTTTAGAATTTACATATTATATTATATCCTTAGCATATATCTTGTTGGTTCCATGTTGATAGATATCATATCATTTATATCTATTTATAAATGTGTTTCACACATATTTTTAGTGTGATAAAATCACATATAGATACATGATTTGTGCACTTTCAGATGTTGGGACTTCCCTCTACTCATATCATGTGAACATTGGGATATTTGTTTCTTTGATAATGATACGTCTAGCTTTTATTATTCTATGATCACATTACATTATCATGTTTGATCTTATGTACTTACACATGCCTTTATCCATGCTTATATATTTCATAGTGTACTTGATATGTTATGTACTTAACATTTTTTGCTAACACATATTATCCATGGGTTAGTATTCTATGTTATGTTGGTTACTTATTATCTATGTTTTATGTTTTTCACTTACTTGAGTGTGTTCCTTGCTTTATAATATCATGCATTGTATTAATTATTCGATCATTTAAATAGGTTTCATTGATTATGGTCCCCATGCCTAACTTTGCCTATTGTGAAATTTATATATGTCATGATTTGTTATATGTTTATATTCAAGTATGTCATTCCTTATTTTTTGGATATTTAACTAAGTCATGTCCCTTCAATTATGTGGCATTTGAACATGCCCATTGTTTGAGATCTCCTTGGACCATTGTCTTTTGATTTGATTTATATTACTATTATGTGTGTGTGTGTGTGTTTGATTTCTTGTTAGGATTGTATTGATATTTTACTATAACTATTTATATGTTGTCATGATTCACATCATGTGTATTAAGAATTGATGTGATCACATTATGTATGATTTAATGACATATTTACCTAGACATGTTACTTTTATATTCTACATGGTCCATACACATATCATATAGTATATTATCCTTTTAAGGGAAGGTGCTTACTAATTTATACTTCCCCTCACCTCAAAAGTAGAGTCATATTAGTGAGGTCATACCATAGATGCATGGCTTCCAAATTTTTCACAATTCACTAAATTCAAATATATAGTGGGGGAATGTTTTTAAAACATGTTCTCCATGCTTACACTAGTTTTAGTTTTAGATATATAGTGGAGGAATGTTATATAAACATGTTCTCCACACTTACATAGTTTGAAAACTAGCCAAAAATCATAGTTATGTGATTCAAAAACATAATTATGGTATAATTCTATAGATTAATATCATTATTATACCCAAGTTTCAGCATGAGACATATATGAGGTTCATTGTTATACAAAAGGAACCTAAACTAAAAATCAATATCAATTTAATATTTAAAAATACTTTTATAGATTGTCATCACCCAATAGGTTAGACTTTTACATACTATATTTAGCTGATATACTATAGTAGGTGGTTCATTTTTGGTATGGTTGTGGTGATTAAATCACTTTATATTGATAATTTTATATGTTATACTTTATTACATCATCCAATCTCACTAAATTTATAGTGTGAGTTGTCTTTGTCCACTCACACTCACTAGGTTATAAGTATTATTGGGTTACATGATTGAGTTAATCTCAACTGCCTGGTGGAAACTCACCTTTAGCTCTAAGGTTGGCTGAAAGTTTTATCCTTTAATATGTTTATATTTATGCACTTTATTTATTCATATTTTTCCTAATATTAATTTTAATTATTCATAATGATACATATTTTCTAAATCAAATTGCCAAAAGGTAAGGTAGTTGCATCGATACACAGGTGTACTCCTAAACCTTAGTTTATTTACAATCAATTATTTCAAATTATTTCAATTTTAGATTATATTCATTTATTGTATATTGTAACATGATCTTGGTTATAGGTCAATCACTATAAAATCACTCAATTTTGACTCAAATGAAGACAAGTTGTGTTATACATAGGTACACATTTCTTTTCCTTCAAACTCATAATTTCATTACCATATTAAAAGGAGGGAATGTAGACACTATTTCTAAATTATATATCACCTCAATCTTGTACACTTGGTAAATAAATATCATGGATGTACCTTTAACTTCTATACCTTCCCATTATGAAAAGGCTTTCATACATTATCTCTTGTATGCCTATTATTTATCTCTTAGTCTAACCAATGTTATTATGTTGAATCAGACCTTATATCATATATAGAATGATACAAATTTTCTTATCTTATGTCTTTGAAAGTTTTGGACCTATGCCTATTTTCCATTTTTTTGGAGACTTGAATCCCACTTAGACACCTACATCAATTCTACTATCCTATTCCAACACAAGTGTCTAGTGCCCTAAAGTCATCCAATTGAAAATGAAACTTATTCTTATGGTCAGCCTAAGTGATTTAATGTAAGATATTCTCCAAAAAGATTGGTATATATGCATGATCAATACTCATTCATTCTTCACCTAGTAGCTTCTTACCTCTCACAAAAAATCTTTATAAAATCATTCAATCAAGAATTAAACTAGAAAATCTTCCTTATTTTCTCTCATTTCCACAGTGGTAATAGGGATAACACATCAACAAGTTTGAATTATTCAAATAACATCTCATGAGCCATATTTTCATAATTTTAAGATAGGTCACTCTATGTAATTGATTATCCCACATTACATCCTTATGTACACACAAGCTAACATGTACAAGAAAATTACGTAAGTCTAATTCCCTCTTTAGAGTATTGGATATATAGGTATTTCTCATTAGAATGCAGGTATATGGGAATAGAAAATAAGAGTTGTTTGGACATGCACAAGTCATGTAAGATAAGTCTAAGCAAATATTGACATTGCCACATGTTAAATAATATGTTTTAGTGCCTACATAGATCAACAACCATATAATGCATTAATAAGAGTAAAATAGATCATATGTATGGTATTTGTTGAAAATAGAGAAAAATACTTAAAATTTGAGTCTAAACCACTTCAAAGGAGAAAACTCCACAACTTTTAAATAAGAATAGGATTCACAATATGATCCTTATTAATAACAAATACCTCATATATATACCCTAATTAGGCTATGGATACTCTATATCATGACCCTACTCACAATATAAGAACATAAATAATTGTGACATGACAAGATCAAAAGTTATGTTATCCATAGATCGATCACATGTATCCCCATATACACTATAGGTTAACGGAATAACATGCCATTATCTTGAAACATTATTTTTTCTCAACATTGAATAACTCTATATTATTTGGTAGGAATGTTTCATCCTCATTAATAATATTATTTCACTTAATCAAATATATATTAATCTCTTTTGTTTATATCATCTTAGTGCATGTTTTCAGTATCACCTCAAGTTCTAAAATGACTCTACCCTCATCATCTATATTTGATAACTTAGTTTGGTAAAATATTCTTTAGTTAATTATCTTATTCAAGTATGAGACATGAAATAATGGATGTATGCATGTAGATTGAGGAAACTTCAAATTGTATGTGACACAACTAATTTTCTATAGGATGTGATAAGGGATGAAATACTTAAGATAATTTATTTATCATTTTTATATTGATTAATGTACATTTTATAATATGGTTTTATGCACAAAAAGACCCAATTTCCCACTTCAAATTTTCTTTTACTATAGTGCTAATTTACTTTTTGTTTCATTCAATTATATGCCATTATAAATTTATCTCTTAGACTAAATAGTACTTCATATTGGTGTTGAAAGTGTTATTTAATATAGTACACCTTTGGATATACCTTAAACTATGAAGTTATGGATGGGATATTTTTACCCATACCATATCACAAAAAGAGACATTTTGGATGAGGTATGGAATGAAGTGTTATACTATCATTTTGTGAGTGGAAACCATTAAACTCATATTTCATATTTATCTAATGAAAAATAATGGATATAAACCTATATAAAATTTCTGACCACCTTTATTTACCCATAATATTTAAGATAATATGATGAGATATGAGCCAAATAAGTTCCCAAACATTTGAATTAATTAGTCTAAAAATTACTAGTAAAGATAGGATTACAATCACTTACTATAATCTTGGGGATACCATAGAGGTTTTGAATGGTATACATAAAAGTAGATGTTATTTTAGTTACTATTATCAATAATTTTTTAACCCTAAGGATTTATACTCTATCTTCCTTCAAGTTTATGTAACATGAAAACATCTCTCAAGTTTTGGGTGACCTGTGGGAGAGATGACTATCTAAATTGAAGGGATATCTCCCTTACATCACACCTAAAACTAACCACTAATATAATTACTTTTAATGAAAATGGATATAAGTAGATTAAAACTAACCTAATAGAGGTGATGCACCAAGATTAACTCCAAAAGACTACCTAAAATTGCATTATGAAAGGACAATTTAAAAAATTGATCTCAACACCCAAGTACTCAAACTAGTAGGGCTTTGTCATACCAGATGTGGATATCTTACAAAGCTGAAAGTGGATGTTTATATAAATAATGGGGAAGAGAGAGATAAAGGCATAGAAGGAGAATATTTAAAAGTGTCCAAATGGAACTTAAAAACAAGGAAGAGTTATTAAATATTCCAAATAGCTTCCAAATCTATGTGTCTCTCCTCTAAAGATGATCTATCCTCCAAGTGGCATAAGAGTTAGAACTTAACTTGAAACCTTGATCATCTTCTTGAAAATTTCCCTTCCCTATATAATAAAAGTGAAAATTATACTTATCAATCATAATTTATCCATTAATTCCTTCATACCCTCTCATTTTAAATCTTACCTACACTTATAAACTCCTCTGATTTGAGATTTCATCATTCATATGCCAAGGCATCTTGAAACTCTTCATTTATTGTGCCTATATTTATCAAAGTGGCTCAAAACTTGAGTTCATCTTATCTAAAAAACTATATCTCCATGTATGGACTTCAAGTATCTTATTAGACCTGAAATAGTCCATTTTGGTTCCTAGAATAACTCCCAACACTCCATTTTACTCCTCAGTCTCTCATTAGGCCTATTTTCCTTGTAGCCCTAAAAACCTTCTTGTGTAGGGACCTATATGGATTTTAATAAAAACATAAGGGCACATTTGAGGAACCAATATGTATTTACAAATCCATGCCAATTTTTAGGTCTTTAGAGTTATTAGAAGTGCCTTTTTCTACCTTTATCTCTCCTTAATTAGGCTTCCTAGCCTAAAACCCTATTTTTCCACTCCAAACCTCTCCTACACATGTGAAACCACAAAAAAATATGTTTTTAACTTTTAATATCCTTTTTCCAACCTCCATGCCAAATTTTAGGCCCTCAGACCCTATGTAAGTGTGAGAACCATGAAATGGCCTTGAAACCTAGTCTCATTTTAGGCATGTTTACGAATGCCTTATAAAATAAGATTTGTTTGATGAATTATTATATATATATATATATATTTTGGATTTAAATTATTAAATACATATTATGTGACCTCCTATAATTGTTTTAAAGTTATTCATTACTCAAAACCCCTAAAACACTAAAAGTTATGCAAAATAGTGCATTTATTGCAGTCCACATAGCTACAAGTACAAAAAAATTACTCATGGATAATAAAATTGAAGTCATAAAAAGATTACATGAGTTTATATATAAGAACCAGGTCATTAAATTTTATTTATCAATCCATGTATATTGATTGGTCACTACTAGGGTTTTAAGAGGGTTTAAAGTGGCTTAGGTTGTTAAGGATTGTTCATAAAAAAAATCCTATTTGTATCTCCTAATGCCACAATATTGTATTTATGAAACCCATACAATTCCTCCAAACACATATATTCCCCATGAAAAACCTCATGAAATCTATGAGTGAAAGATGATATATCTCTCGAGTTACAAGTAGGCCATTAGGGAGGGGTCTAAGTTCTTAACCTTTGTTCATGTAGGTGATGGACCTAAACCACCAAATGATTCAAAAATAATGAAATATATGGACATAAAAGACATCCCTAAGAACCAATTATCTCTATGCATATGTTCAAGGTTATAATTGGTGAGATAAAATTACCCTTTAGATGATAGTCATGCATGAAGGGAGTTCGAAGAGGTTTTGAGACCAAATTAACACTTTTCCTATTTTTTATTTGATTTTTAATGATCCTTGTATGTTTTTATTATGAATATAAAACTATAAAAAAATTTAAAAAATAACCTTACCTCCAATAGGACACTTCATTCATGACTGTACCTATGGGCCTATGTGTGGTTAATCTTAAGCTTATCTGGCCTAAATCAGGTCTATCACCATTTTATCCTTTTGATGGGTATGAGGAGTACTTGAATTTATGTAATAATTATGAACCATATCATATTGTTAAAATAATTATTTTTACCTCTTTTCTCCATTCTAAATAATCAATCTTTTCTTTGCCAAGATAGACAAGCTTGCAGCTCATGTTAGTTGTGTATAGAGGGGTTTAGATCTCTATTGTGACCAATCTCAATAGTCACTCATTCACATTCCAGTTTGTCTTAAAATGAACCTATTTACTTATTTTTATACCTAATATAAGTTTCAAGGATCCCTTTATTCACTTTGTAGGTGTCCTTTTCTTCTTAAGCTTATAAACCTCTTTCTCCTCTTAACATCTAGTAGGTGTCTATAGGATAATTTGATTGCATTCTTGGGTTAAGACCCCATCCTCATACAAATGATCCTATAAATGACTCTTTAAATTGTTTAATAATAAAAATTAAGCTCAAATATCCTTTTATACATGATATTCCTTCTCTCTTTAACTTGAATCTAGATTGATCTCTTTATTAGACCTGTAGGTAGTATTTAGGGTGGTTTGAGTGCATTCTTAGGTTATAGTACTTACATTACCAATGAGTGAAAATATCCATGGATATATTATATTATTGGAAGTTTTTAATCCTCTAAATTTTCACTTTCAAGTCACCATGACTTCACAACATATAATATCCTTCTCACTCCTCTCTAAGCCTAATTGTAGGTGCCAATTCTTGAGGTCTTGATTGCACATTGGGTCTCAAGGTCTTCAATTGACAATATTTAAATCTCTAAATTAATATATTATGTTATTATATTTTTTAATCTCATAAAAATATACAAAACCTCAAACATTTTATTAGTACACACTATTCATTACACTTTCTCAAAGTGGTTATAGGTGTTGATTGGAGGGGTCTAAATGTATGAGACTTGAAATTGACTATTTGCAAAGAGATAATTATCAAGAGAGAATAAATTAAATATGGGAGAGTTATGAGGTTTTATATGATCAATAGGTTATTATAAACACCTAAAAATGATATAAATCTTAGAAAAAACAAAATAGACTTGCAACAGGATGATATGCTCACACACTTAAGGCATCTTTTCATCTTATTGAAGACACTTCATGGAGTTGAATTGGATTATGAATATTAAATTTAAAATAAATATTTATCCTTAAAAATAATTCATAAAAAAAAAATTTCATAAAATTTTGAAGTGGAGAAATAAGAGCAAAATCAAACCCTACTTGGATGGACAAGGTATAGTAACCTACTATCACTTTTAGAAATTTTTCATAAATTAGGTGGCCATGAATGTGAATTATTTTATTGATTTAAATATTACTATTACCCCTAAAAATTTCTAAATTTTCATCTCCCAAATCTCTCTCTCATGGTCGTACCATCCACTTGAATTTTGCCTTTTTAAGCTTATGAAGTTAATGATGGAGGAGAGAGAGTGTCTAATACATCTGTACAACCTAAAACTTGATCCAAATATGTAATGTTAATTTTTTAATCCTAAGGGACACTTTTAAACCATTTATACCTATAATAATATCTTCCAATGCCATACAAGTTTCCAAAAGTGCTTGTAAAGTGGTAGTTTACTTAGTTTAGGCACTGAAGTGTATATTTTTTCCCACTCTGACCATCCAGAGATTATCTAACATAAATTATGTTGGGTAACCTTATTTAAACATTTTAATATGAATATGGTATGTACAAATCTTCCAAATAAGCCAAAAGGTGACCAAAATGATATTTAGCACATAAGAACATAATAAAACATTAAAACATGATAATATGACCTTAAATACACATTAATAATCTTTTATAATGAATCTAAACCATGTAAAACCTTTTAACACACTTGAAAACACCAATAAATTATAAATGATGCCTAGGATTAGATAAGTGCACATGAGACCAAAACTTAGACCAAGTTAAACAAGGACACATGTGACCTCATGGAGTCATTTAGGACCATTTAATACCATTACATGACTGCCTACAAGGTTAAATAACCCTATTATAGGTTTAAACTTAGTGGGTTTAACCAATTTTGACTTTGGGTCAAAATTATGTCAACAAATTGGCCATTTACATGGGTAGCATGCCTACAATGCTAATGTATCAGTGGACTTATCCTTCCATTAATGAATGGATTCACCCTTATGCTATAAAATAAAATTGACATGCCTCTATAAGACTTAAATTCATACCAAACCACACAATATAATAAAACACACTATGCCAAAGGAATTTAGTGAAAACCACACATAAAAAACTTAAAATAACACACCTAACTTACTATGTACAGACCTCAAAATAAATATGAGGTAATGAAATAGTTATTTTTTCTTCAAATAGAGTCAAAAATAATGTTCCTAGAGTCAGAGTTGTTCCATGAGAATAAATCACCATATGATGGGTGTTTTTCAAATAAAACTTGCTTATGAAATTGATCAAATTACTTACCATTCATGATATCATTTTTAGATACAAGTGTACCAATTGAGGCTTCTTTGAATGGTCCTTTTATCTCTCCTTGAGGTCTACTTAACATTGTAGCCTACTTCATCTCTTTCATGCTCCTTTGGAACTTGTCAATTTTCTTCTTAAGAGTCATGAAATTCATTTCAAGTTCACCCTCATTTATACTATAATGTATTGATGTTTAGAGGCATCAAACTTGCCTTCTTGCTGGCCAAACATATCTACAAGTGCATCAAGATCAGATTGAGGTTTATGCCAATGCTCACTCACATAATCATATGCCTTGACCTGATTTCATTCCTCTAAGGATGAAGTCTACTTGATATTGGTTTCACACTCTTTTTTATGCTCATTAGGTTCACCATTAACTTCATCATCAAGCTTATGTTCTGTTTGAGGAAGAGTAGGCCAACTTACTTATTTAAACTCTTGCACTATTGCATGGTACTATTTCCATAAATCATCACAATCCTCTTAAATATCATATTCATGAAATTCTTCTTAGGTATGCAAAATTGCATCTTCTTCATTACCATGATCTAACATACTTGGAACTTCATAATAACCATCCATATGTAGAAAATAGTGTCCCCATATAGCTTTTTGAAGGGTACCATCAAGACTTAACTTAGGATACTCATATTATTCTTCATGCATAATGTATGTGCAAAGGCCTATCTCTTCAATCATCTTGTATGGATCGAACCGATGTTGATCAACTCCCCACTAATCAAGGTATAGGTCAAATATGCCATCAAGAGGTGTTAAATGTTCTTAGTCATTAGGATGGTGTTCTTATTAATTGATGTTAAATTTCATGTTTGAAGTATTAGGAACATATGGATCCACATGAAACTTAGCTAAGGGTTCAAACTTGATAGAGACCTTATCACCATACCTGTTCCTAAATTCCATGTAGGACCAATCTATAGTCAAGTACCCTCTAATCTTAGCAGTGAAGTCCCTTAACAAAAAAAGGGCAAAGTGAGGTGGCACATCTACCACCAACGCATCTTGGGAGATATAAAATGTAGTAAAATAATGAAGAGTGAGATTCAAACCTTTGATAATTCTAGCTATCTTGGCAGTTGATCCATCCCAATATAGCAACCCCTTAAAGTGTGGCTCATACTTCAAATTTAGCTTATCTATTACTTGTTTAGGAATGATTGATGTACTTTCTCCACTATCAATCAAAAAATTATGCACCAATGAGTATCTAATGATGATAGAGAGGTATAATATAGGAGGTTTATCCTTTATTTTTGATTTAATTGGTTTCACATCTTTGGTCTTCACTTCATTTGAAAAAAAATTCCCTCTTTCACTAGGCTACTTAGGTGATACATTGAGCTTCGATATTTCATTTTGGATTAGGTCTATTTATCTAAGAATGGATAGTGTTTCCCATATTAGGATTCTTACATGAACCTTCTTCATCAACTCTAAAATATCCATAAGAGAGTTCCCAACCTTGTCATGTCTTTTAGGAGTTGTAACACTATCGCTAGCTTGTGTAACTTGATACATAAGATAAATCATAGAAGGAGCTCTAACATTATAAGTTTTATGATTTACCTAAGTCATGGGAGATAAATTTGGCATACCTAATCCTTGAGGTTATTAATATTTCATATTTGGACCATTACTTTTTCCTTGCACTTCTTCAACCACTCTCTTTTTTGACCTTGTGTTTTCAACTATGGATCTTCATCCAATGTTTAAGCTACCCTAGTAGATGATTGCACATGATTCCTCTTGATAATAATACATTAAGGTAGTATTTGATTGCACATATCATCCATTGTTCTCTCTTTCACTAGGCATCTCCTCTTGATTCATGGAAGGCATTATTCCCCATTGAGCCATTTAAGTTTGATTGAATGCATCATTTATGTAATTGAAAGAGTCATGAGGCTAGTCCCATCAAGGTTGATCTCCATTATCTTGTACAAATTTGTTTTGGATAGGTACATGTGCTTTATAAGTAGAAGTAATGTTCTTATTTTATTCATTATGTTTCCTCATTGAGTTATCTACCCTTGTTATTGGTATTGACCTTGAAAAGGTTATAAAAGAACTTGATAAGATTTATAGGGATAAAAAAGTCCTTGAAAATTCATTCATTTATATATTTTTATATCCTCTTAAGAGTTTGAACCTATTTCATGAGAATATTTAATAATATCTTCCTCTTTTTGTTGGATTGGCTAATTAGGGGCAATTTGCTTATGATTGGGTGTGGTAATAGGAGAAATGGTGAGCATAGTAACTTTCACATCAGGAAACAAAGGCATGGAAAGTCTAGGGGATATCTTTCCATGTTTAAAAATATAGTGATCAAATCTTATGAAAGTATCATAGGTATTATGAAAAGTTTCCCCTCCCATAGATTGAATCATCATCATCATCATATATATATATATATATATCACTATTAAAATATTTAAGTAAATAAATTAAATCATGATGGGTAGTAGGCCTTTTCAAGAGTGGGATCCTATCCCAATTATTTTTTAATCTTGTGTTTAATTCTTGAATGGCCTCTTGAGGTGATCCTTTTATTGTATTCAGTTTCTCACTCAACGACAAGTGGTCAGATTTGTCTTCAAACCTCCTTCTCAAAGAATCACCTAATTCATCTGATGTAGTGATGGATTTGGGATCCAAAGTGCCATACCAATAAAGTTATTTTACCTTGAAAAAAACAACCAACAATCTAAGAGCAAAATCATTATTAGTGATGTTATGTATAGTGAAAAAAAAATAATCTTTCTTACATGTTCAATAAAAGTAGTGGTAGCTTCTCCCATGTATGAAGGCACACTTTTGATATCCGACATAGGGATTTAATTATAGTGAACAAGGGTTAAATTAATATATCAATTTAATAAAAAAAAGGGAAGGTTCATTGGGGATACCATTTTGCAAATGGGACCCAAGAAATGTCTCCTAATAAGTAAGTGAGTAGCCAAAGATTTCTTTGAGTATGAATGAGTGATAAAAACCATATTTTCTCTAAGATAATAGTAAGTTAACTCTTAAAATTCAAATGTAATGCTTTCAGTAGAATATACTTTATTTACTTTCAGAATAAAAATGAAGCACTAGTCTACAACCAAGAGATAGTGAGTGTTGGAGTCACTAGATACTACATGAAGGAAGCTTTATGATTTAACTATTTTTGGGAATAATGGAGTTTTATTCCTCTTTTAG
This sequence comes from Torreya grandis, assembly GCA_037957365.1. Taxonomy (NCBI): domain Eukaryota; kingdom Viridiplantae; phylum Streptophyta; class Pinopsida; order Cupressales; family Taxaceae; genus Torreya; species Torreya grandis. The sequence goes on from JARHVA010002545.1 coordinate 1,099,178, forward strand.
TTAAGGGTATGGATCAATAAATAAATGAAAAATATAGAAATACTTACATTCCTAATTTGTATAATTTATTTTATTTTTCACCTTTCTAAAAATAGAAATAAATAGGAAGAAATATAACATAGATAGAGACAAACTAAGATGGATGATATAGAGGTTGAAAATGGATGTGTAGGATTGGGATAGTGCCATCAAAATAAATTTGTATTTTAATTAAAAAAAGGATAGGAGAACCAAAAACATGACACTTTTATTTTTGATACTATTGTTTCCTCCTACCGTTGTTATCCAAACTAGTTTCAAAGACCTAAAACTTTCTAGGTATGTGCACTATGCCTATGTGAACCTACCTGTGAAATATTAAGTACTGATTATTAATGGAACTTGTTGTCGAGATGATTTAATATTCAAAACCCTGACCTTCCACCATGATTGATAAAAAAAATTTTGAATCACTTTGATAAAAGATGGGGTTAGTGTCTAAGATGAACTAAACATGTAATCCACACCCCTTGTATGGGCACATTGCCTACATACCAATACTTCAAAGATGAATCAAGACATATTTAGTTCTCCCACCTAGTGTACTTTGTGAAATAGTGTGATGTAGATGAAAAAATGCTAAATTGAGGGTGCTTGAGGTGGCTACAGATTGGTATGAGGGTTTGAGTATGTTTGTAACTATGTTGGGTGACTATATGTAGAGAATAGGTAACTTTGCCTTAGTCCATTATTTTTATTTTTACTTACTTTATTAGATTTATTACCTCAAATTTGGATAGGATTTTATAGGGCACCATTGGTCATGGGTTATATTTATTCATGCTAGGCTGAGATAATCAAGGATAGGGATTAGATGAAAATGTCCATTGGCACTCAAAGTGTAAATGGATAAGAAAACTAAAAATGGGACACCAAAGGGTTTAACACTTTATTACAAGTATGGTTCTCCTATCATATAGGCTCAAGACTAGGGAAATAGGATTGGCCTAGGAAATATAGTCTAGTTGAGGTCAAATGACCATTTAGAAGGTTTTGGATGATTGGTAATGAGTAAAAAGGTGTTTAGAAGGGTCACAAGAGCATGAAAAAAGGACATATGGATAGGGTGTCACAAGACACACTCAAACTACCAATTTAGACATTTTATATGACTACATGTTCCCCCCTTTGTTCTAGTGATGTAGAAAAAAAAATACTAGGATAAAGGAAAAAAAGAAAGCATACCTAAACTTACCTAAAATGGTGACTCCCATGAAGATGTGTGATGTTGAGTATGCATAGAGAGAGGAAAATGTGAAGTGTAAATATGCAAATAAAAATAATGAGTATATCAATTCTTACTAGAAATGTTATGTCTAAAATAAGAACCTATAAAATTTGCATAAAAGAGAGAGGAAGAGAAAGGAATGAATACACCTCACTTGGTACACAAATCAATACAAAACCTATTGTGATGTTGAGTGATGTTGAGTGATACTGAGTGATGTTGGGTATGTGATATACCAAGAGTAATATTGTGAATGGAGGTAAGTCCTCAATTCCCTGAGGGTGGCTCAAGAATATAAAGGCTAAAACTTTAGCTCCATCATCACCCACTAAGTAAAGTTATACAATCATGCACATGTTAATTAATATTTGGACTATGTGTCCAATCCATCTGAGTAGGTGGCTCAAGATTACAAAGGCTAGCTAGTCTTTTGGCTCCATCATCCACTATGTAGTGAACTATGAACTAATACTATTATTAATGTGTGTAATATGAGATGGCTCATGAAGCCCATAAATTCTCTATAATCTAATAATATTGCATGGATAGGTGAATGTGTACTAAGGACTAGGCCAATCTTGGCCACTCTGAAAGGTGGAGATTAGGCTTATATGAAATCCACTCCAAAATAGAGAACTAGGCTTATATGAAAGCCACTCCAAAATGATGACAACACTTGTAGATGGAATAAGGCATGAAAATATTGAGAATACCTAGGTAATTAACTAAACTTGGAAAGAAAAGAAGGCAAATGTGATATGTACATTAACCCTAATCACTAGTGTCTGTAACATGTATCCTAATTTGGAAGTTGTACCAACTACCCAATTTGAATTTAAAAGTGAGAGCCATCATGCCATGCATGATACCCCTTATATCTACATACTTTATGTAAAACTATATTGAAACTACTCAATTTGAACTATATTATAGCTAATAAAATTATAACTAACCTTACCTTTCTATTTATTTTTAGAAGTTTGGGAGTTTTTGTTATTTAGATAAGAGCACCAAAAATGGGGAATTTTGGTGTTTGATGTTATTGTACACTTTAGACACTCTTGTCCTTTACTATTTATGATGACTATTCTATATTCATCACTATTTTTTTGGTCTATTCTACCTATTTTGGGTTCTAATTATTGTTCTAAGTGTTCTATAAACTAATTTTTTACTGGTAGAGGGCTCTAATCTCTATGACAAAACCCTTATTTGTTGCCTCCTCTTTTAAGGGTAGGAATGAAGACCCTGTAATGACTGACCTTATAAAAAGATCCCTATAAGTGTGTTATGTTATGAAATACATGATATAGTAATGATAATTGAAAATATGTTTCAAGATATAAAATAGTTTGTATTGGAGATGGTTAGATCAATATGAGTATACCTAGATAGATGTAACAATGTAATAGGATGTGTAGTATACTAAACTAAAACTAGAAAATGTTAGTTGTTAGTTGTCAAGGAGGGATGGATCATGAATAACATCAAGTCATCTAAGAAGGAAATATAATGTATGATGTGGATTATGGCATTGCAAACAATTGAGAAGCAAACAAGAAACAAACATGCAAAGCAAGAAGTAAAAAGCACACAAAAGTGACCAAGGGGCCAAGCAAACAAGGGACATGGGAAAATGTCACTCAAAATAGGAAATCAATCATATAAGTCATGTTTAAATGGACACATACACATATAATTGTAAAAAATCAAGGATGGCATGAGGGCCATAAGCATAGACAAGAGTATAAGTAAAGGACATTGGCAAATGTCTGAAGGCACAAACAAGAGTAATAAATAGGAATTAAAAAATGCAAACACATATAACTACTCAAATCAATAAAGGAAGATATGAAAATTATATAAATATTATTGCATCAAAATAATCAAAGAAATAAGTGAAAGTATGCAAAACATGTAGTACAATACTAGGTATTTGCTAAGAAATAAATAAGTGTTATATACTAGTGAGTGTTGATAGAATAATCTATGTAAGATAGGAATTAGTATACATCATCATGATAACTAGAGTGTGTGGTGTAGGAATGACATAACCTAGATGGTGTAGTCATGTATAAGATGCCCCCGTTGGGTAGATATGTCAATGTATGTCTCAAATGTAAAAGTAGGATTCCCCATCAATGGGTGGAGTGAAGCAATCAAAGATCTAGGTGTCACTACACACACTCAAAGAAGATCAAGTGAAGCATGGTAGTGTAGATAAATCAACAAACAATATAATAAAATAACAAAATGTAAGGCTATCATGGTAGTAAAAATGTAAAGCATGGATAATTCATACAATTGAAATGTTTTTGGTATTTTAAGTTATTCTAATGTTTTTGCATTTTGACATGTTATATTATTTTTGGTATTTTTGAAATAAGATATGTAAAATTAATCATAAGGAAACTATGTACAAGAAATTGAAAATAATCTATGTACAAAAAAGACTAAGAAGAAATGATACTAACCAATGAGTCTAATGAGAGATTCCCTATCATGGTGTCTTATATCAAGGAGAGGAATCATGCATGATCTTGAATCACGATGGAGGGGTTGAGACTATGACTCTAAAAGTTGTGTATGATATAAGTTCTCTAAAATTTCTATAGTGGAAATTGACTGTGGGGTCCCCCTATAATTTTGATAAGGGATGAAATTATGGGGATCTTAGGGACCCATCTAGTAGTAGAAGAAGCTCTCTAAAAGTGTGTTCTATGTATAGATGCATGAGATCTCAATGATATTGTCCTAGGTGTGAATATTATAGATGGAATATTTTTAGAGTCTTGAATTATCATTGATGTATTGGTTTCTCTATGAGAGGCCTCCATGGAAGTGTATTAACTCTTTATGTTGGCAAGGAAGGCCTTGATTATGTCTAAATCTCAACTAGAGGAAGAACTATAACTAGTGGAAGAGATAAAACTGCTAACTATAGAGTAGTAGATGGCTCTGATGCGGTGAGTGGTAACTCATATGAGACTTCAACAATTGTAAAAACCTAGGTAGCATGAATGAATTTCATGCATTTGTGAATTGTATAAGGTACTACATGAAGTTTCTAGATCCATAGTCAACCAAAAAACATATTTAGGACTCCTGCACTGAGGAAAATAGTAAATTATGTGTCCACATGTGTTGGACCAACCTATAGAGTATGTACAGTCTCACCCAATGAACTTTGCATGTGTCCACTAAATCCACTGATAATTATGTCTATCAGGGTAATATCGTACCTTAAATATCCCAAATGATGAAGTAGTGGCATAAAGCACATGTTCACACTAGATCCATTATCTATGATAACACTATGAATGGGATGGTGATAAATTTAGGATATGATAAAGAGTGCATAGTAATCTTAATCATCCTCAACTATCTCCTACTCTGAAAAGCAAATTAAAGGTCTAACTAAAACTCTAGAATTATACACACCAATCATGTTGTTTAACATATGTGAATCAACTAAAGGTGATTAGTATGTATTTGGTGGAGGGTGTGCATGATATGCATGGTGAACACTTGATATATCCCCTATCTCTTGTTTCGAATGTTGTGTGAAAGGATCTAAGAAAAAATTTAGAGCCTTGTCTTGTGTTTGCTTTACATAAAGAGGATCAACTAGAGTGCCAAGATCAATAAGGTTTCCATCTATCAAGTCTTTTATCTTATGTTGGAAACTAATGAATCTATTCATTGTGTGGCCTAGTGCCTTGTGAAAATTATAGAATGAATTCTTATCATATCCATGTGAAAAAGGCTTTATTGTATCAACTTATCAAATAAGATGGAGAGATATGATATTGCATTCCAATAACTGCTATAAGACTTTGGCTGGAGATATTGGTAGATTGGTAAAGGCTCACTAAGGAGGTGCTAATAAAACCACTCATTGAAGGAGCTCTACAATTTCATTAACTATAGGTTGATTTTGACTATTTCTATCATTAACCTTTACTTTGTATGGGACTTTACTATTAGTCTTGTTTGTTGTTTTTGATATGCTTGTGTACTTCAGTTTGCCCATTAAAAGTAATTTGAATTCCCTTTCCTTTAGTGTATGACATAATTTAGTGAAGGAATAAAACCTTTTGAAAATTATTGACTCATACAAAGATAGTAGAAGACTCTATTTGGAAAGAAATTATAATTCTTGATCAACCATGGGGTTAGTCATTTTAGCCAAGATAGTCTTATATCTAAGAACATAATCTATGAGATTCTCATTTGACATTTGTTTCTATTGTGAAATTTGGGAATAATAACTATTTTCACCTATGTTAATGTTTAAACGAGTTATGAACATTTCAACTAAAGGATTGAATGCATTAAATGACTGATTCAGTAGACTATAGAACCATTGTAGAGCATAATCCTTTAAGGTATATGGAAATAACTAAATTATTAACCAATAATTTAGCACATAGTCCAAGCATGGTACATGAAAATATATTAAGTGTCTCTCTAGATCACCCTTTCCATCATATAGAGTGAGTTTGGGTTGAACAAAACCTGGTGGTAAGGGTGTAGAAGCAAAATGACGTGCCAATGGTGTATGAAGTAAAACAAAAGAGTCCAAGGCCTGTGTTGGTATAGAGGCACCTTGATCAATATGTAGCACCTTGGATTGAAGATATTTTATCTCTTGCACAAGGATAGCCACATTAAGAGACAAATATGTACTAGTCGTAACTAGTGGTGCCTCATGGGAAGGTTGAGTTACTATAGGGGGTTGTTGAGACATAGTTGCCCCCATAGTGTCATTTGTAACTAGTTGTTCTTTGGTTTGATAAGATTGACCATTATTTTCTTTGTTTTCTTATATTATTATTTTAAGCATATCATCTTGTATATCAGGGTGTTTAATTAAAATGTCTTAAAGTTCCCTCTTATCAGTTTCATTAAAACCAATATATTGGGCCATTGTTACAGTAGGAAAGCAAATCGAAAATGGATTGAATTTTTTGAAATAATTTTTAATAAGAAAAATGTGATGGAAGGAAAGTATTAAATAAGGAAATGTAAATTCCTAAAAATAAAAAATTAGAATATGCGTAAAAAGGATATGAAGCTAATAAACATGTAAAGTGATATCTCAAGAGCATAGGGACCTAGTATATTCAACTAGGGTTTGAATGAAATGGTTTTTAAAAATTACTATGGTAAAAAATTTAAAAATTAAATATAAAATTATAATTTAAATATGTAGGAAAAAATTAAAAAATTACTAGAAAAATTAGAAAGGAATTTTTCCTAAGGTTTCTAGGGTTTTTGTGTACAAACGAAGTAAGCCAAGTTCACCAAATGATTTAACTATTTTTGGGAATAATAGAGTTTTATTCCTATTTTATTTAAGGGTCTAGCTTAATAAATTAGTACAAAATATAGAAATAATTATAGTTATAATTTATATAATTTATTATCTATTTTTCCTTTATAAAAATAGCAATAAATAAGAAGAAATATAACTTAGCTAGAAACATATTGCATTGACTGATACAAAGGTTGAAAATGGTTATGTAGGACTAAAACATTGTCATCATCTTGAATCCATCTTTCATTCAGTGAAAGGATAAGAGCACCATAAATACGACACTTTGGTGTCTAATGATGTTTTTTACTCATGTTTGTATTGTCCTAATTGGTCACAAAAACCTAAACTTTTTGGGTATTTATGATGTGCCTATGTGAGCTTGTATGTGAAATATTGAGTGTTTATTATCATCAAAACTCATTATATATCTTATTTAATATTCAAAAACCTAACCCTCCACCATGATTGATAAAATGATGTTTGAATCACTTTGAGAAAGGGGGGTAATGTGTAAGATACACTAAACATGTAATCCACACCCATGATGTGGGCACACTACCTAAATAACAATACTCTAAAGAAGGATCAAGCCATATGTAGTTCTCCTACCTAGTGTGGTTTGTGAAATAGTGTGATATAGATGAAAAAATTCCAAATTGAGAGTGCTTGAGGTGGTTAGGGATTGGTATGAGGTTTTGAGTATGTTTGCAATTATGTTGCATGACTATATGTAGAGAATAGGGAGGTTTGCCTTGGTGTTTTGTTTGTATTCTTGTTTCCTTTGTCATATTTATCACCTTATCTTGTGAATGATCTTAGGATAGGACTTTATAGGGGACCATTAGTCATTGGTTAGATGTATTCATGCTAGTCTAACATAATGAAGGATAGGTATCAGATGAAAATGACCATTGGGGATCAAAGTGAAAATGGAAAATAGTGCCAAAAATGAGACACCTTAGGGTTTGGTGATATATTCCAAGTATGGCACTCCTATCCTATAGGCTTGAGACCTAGGGAAGTAGGATTGGCCTAATAAATATAGTTTATTTGAGGTGGAATGACTACTTAAAAGGTTTTGGATGACTGGTAATTAGTGAAAAGGTGTTTAGAAGGATCATAAGAATATGTAAAAAGGACTTATGGATAGGGTGTCACAAGCCACACTCAAACTACTAATTTAGACATTTTATATGACTACACTTTACAACATCAAATTTTCTAAGGTCATCATCTAACTTTTCAACAAATTTTTAGACTATGAGTCCCACCAAGCATGTCAAAACTATTACCAATCAAATTTTAACCCTAAGGATGTCTACTCTAGACTCCTTAAATTTTATTTAACATGGAAACATCTCTTAGGTTATGAGTAACATATGGGAGAGATAAGTCTCTAGATTGAAGGGCTAGCTCCCTTGCATCACACCTATAACTAACCATTAATCTACTTACTTTGAAGGAAAAGGGATAGAATGATATTAACACTAACATAATAGGGATGATTCACCAAGATTAATGCCACAAAACTATCTTAACTTACACTATGAAAGGGTAATTTACAAAATAGGTCTCAACACCCAAGGTTCTTCTAACAAAAGTGTTTCATCATGAAGGTAAGATTCCATGTATTTCTCAAGGTAGATGAATATAATGTCTAATTATAGACACTAATACTCTTCCTTATAATTAAATACATATAAAACAACTAACTACACTTCATGTGACTTATTAAAAGGCAAATTACTTGCACAAAGCATGAGAGAGTGAGATGAACACAAGGAGAGATAACTATCACTTGCCATTTAACCATAAAATACTTCAAAAAATTAAAAAAATAATCTAAGAACTCAAAATTATCTTGAATAATTTTATTCAAAGGAAAAATCCATACTCAAACTACCATGGCTTCCCCACATCATATTTTTATATCTTACAAAGCCAAAAGTGGCTGCTTATACAGAGAATGGGAAAAGAGAGAGAGGCATGGAAGGATATGATTTCCATGTGTCCACATGGAAGTTAAAAATAAGGAATATTTATGAAATATTCCAAATAGACTCACAAATCTTTGTGTCTTTCCACTAAATATGCTTCATCCTCCAAGTGGCATAGGAGTTAGAACTTTGTTTGACACCTTGATCATCTTCTTGAAAATTTCCCTTCCTTGCATAAAAATACTAAAAAATGGACTTATAAATCATAAATTAAACATTCATACTTTTATATCCTCTCATTTTACACCTTACCTTCGCTTATAAACTCCTTTGATCTAAAATTTCATCATTCATATGTTTAGGTATTTTGAAACTCTTCATTTCCTATACCTAGCTTTATCTAAGTGGCTCAAAACTTGAGTTCATCTTATCTACGGCACTTTATATTCATTTATGTCTTTAAAATATCTTATCATACTTAAAAAAATCCATTTTCATTCCTAGAATAAATCCCAAGATTCCATTTTACTCCTCAAACTCTCATAGGCCTAGTTTCCCTATAACCCTAATAATATGTAAACCTCCTTGTGTAAGTAGGTGTATGGATTTTAATGACTAAATAAGGGAATATTTGATGACCCATTATGGATTTACAACTCCATACCAATTTTTAGGTATTGAGAGTGAGTGAAAGTGCCTTTTTCTACCTTTCTCTCTCCTCAATTAGGCCTCATTGCCTAAAACCATATTTTTCTAAACTATACCTATCCCACACATGTTAAACCACCAAAAATAATCTGATTTATTTTTCCTATAATCTCACCAAACTCCATGTACAATTTTATGCCTTAAACCCTTGTGAAAGTGTGAGAACCATGAAATGGCCTTGAAACCTAGTCTCATTTTAGGCTTGTTTAAGATTGCCTTGGAAAACAAGCATTGTTTGATCACTTATAGGATATCCTATGCATATTTTTTGGATTTAAATAATATAGTACATATCAAGTGACCTAATTAAATTTTTTAAAGTTCCCCATTACTCAAAACCCCTATAAAACACCAAAAAACATCCAAAATAGTTTATTTATTATAGTCTATACAACTACAAGTATAAAAAAATTAATTATGGCGAATATACTTGGAGTAATAAATAATTTACATGAGGTTATATATTAAAACTAATTCATTAAATTTTATTTATAATTCCATTTCTCTTGACTAGTCACTACTAGGGTTTTATGAGGGTTTAGAGTGGCTCAAGTTCTTGAGGATTATTCATAAAGAAAAAATCCTCTTTATCTCTCCTAATGACATAATATTTTATTTATGGGACTCCTACATGACATAAAAACACCTCTATGTCCCATGAAAAACATTTGAAAGTTTTGAGTCAAAGATGATGTCTCTTGGATTGCAAGTAGGCCATTAGAGAGGGAATTAAGCTCTTAGCCTTTATTCATGTAGGTGATGGACCTAAACCACCAAATAATTCCATAATAATTTATTATATTGACCTAAATACCATACCTAAAATCCACTTATCTTTATGAATATGGTCAAGGTTACAACTGATGAGAGAAAACTCCCTTTGGATGATAGTCATGCATAAAAGGAGTTTGAAGAGGTTTTGAGACCAAATTATCAATTTTCTTATTTTTTATTTGATTTTTAATGATAATTTGAATTATATATTATTCTTATAAACCTATAAATACCTTAAAATAATCAACTTACCCCTAAAATTCCACTTTATTCATGATTGTACCTATGGGCTTGTGTGTGGTTGATCTAAAGCTTATCTAGCCTTAACAAGGTTTGTCACCATTTTATACTTTTGTTAGTTATAAGGATTACTTTGAATTATTTAATAAACATGAACCATACAATATGATTAAAATAATTATTATTACATCATTTTTCCATTCTAAATAAGAAATCTTTTCCTTGCCAAGATGACAAGCTTGTAACTCATGTTGGCTATCTATAAAAGGGTTTAGGTCTCTATTGTGACTAGCCTTAATAGTCATTCCTTAACATTAAATTTTGTATTAAAATTAAATTATTTGAATAATTTTTATACATAAGGTATGTTTAAATGATCACTTTATGCACTATGTAAGTGTCCTTTTCTTCTTCAGCTTATAACCAACCTTTTCCTCTTTGCATCATATTGGTGACAATAGGATAATTTAAATACATTTTCTGGTTAGTAACCCATTATCACACCAATTATCCTCTCAATAAATTTTATAATAATATAAATTATGCTCTAATATCCTTTTATACATGATCTACCTTTTCTCTTTAACTTGAATCTAGACTGATCTCTCTACCAGATCTATAGGTAGTCTTTAGGGTACTATGAGTGAATTTTTAGGTTTTATAAGTTCCATTTCCAATAAATGAACATATACATGTATCTATAACATTATTTTAAGCTTTAAATAATTTAAAATTTAAATTTAAATTCACCATGACCTCACAACATACAGTACCCTTCTCACTCTTCTATAAGCCAAACTGTAGGTGCCAATTCTTGAGGTCTTGACTGCACTTTAGGTCTCAAGGTATTCAATTACCAATACATAGACCTATAAATGAATATATTTTGTTATTTATATTTTTTAATCTCGTCAAAATATCCAAAAAATCACACATTTGCATAGGAAAAAATGTTCATTGCACTTTCTCAAAGTGGCTATAGGTGTTGATTGGCAGGGTTTAAATGCATGAGCCTTAAAATTGACTCTCTCAACTCTATTATTATACCTTGAAGATATTAAAACATTATGTAGAGTTATTTATCACATTATACAATTTTAATTTGAATTTTCCTATAATTTTTAAACTCTACCCTCTTTCATCATACATAATCATATGCATGAGTGTTAAGTCTTGTAGTCTCTCCTCTCAACTCTCTCTTGACTTCAAATGATCTGATGTCTTCATTACTTTATGAAAATTCATGTATAAATTTAGTTATGATTTAATCCTAAATTTTAAATTAATTTTTTTGGATAACAATTAACTTTTAGTCCATAATGAGGACCTATAGGTCTTTCACTTAAAGGTCTTTATTTACTTGTATATTTTACTAAGAGAGTTGCTTCTTGAATCTTAACACCTTTAATACTTTGACATTGTCAAATTTTTACCCACTTATTTTTCACTCTATCAATATGATTATATAATTATTAACTAAACATTACATCATCTCAATATTTTAATCATGTGTATGGACTATATGTGTAGTTAGATTATGTGCAATGTCTATATGTTGACACTGAAAGTCTAGCATAAGGCTCATGTTCTTGATGATAACATGGTATCTATCTTGGGTAACATGTTTGTTTAGGAGTTTTCATTACACTTAACCATTGATTAAACATGCTCCTCATATAACTTAGTCCCATGGATGTTCACTAACAAGTCTCAAGACCTGTGGGTGGCTAAATCACACTTTAACCTTGTTTGAGAGTGCAATTTGACCTCACCTCTAAAAATTTTAAAATTATGACCTCTCCATATTATTATCTCATTATAAATTAGTTTCTTACTTTCACTTGGGCTAACATTGATGTTAAAACCTATAAAATACCATTTATGCACATACCATGCTTCCAAAGAGCAAGACATGATGCCTCTTAATAGGTTGTTTTCAAATATAAACTTATGAAGAGATAACACATGTAATATGGGAGAGTTATGATGTTTTATATGATTAATGGGGTAATTTAAACCTATGAAAGTGATAGACATATCAAATAAACCAAAATAGACTTGCAATAGGATGATATGCCCACACACTTAAGGCATCTTTTCCTCTTATTAAAGACACTTATGGTGTTGAATTGGATTATGAAAATTACATTTAAAAGAGATATTTTACCTCTAAAAACATCCCTCAAAACCATTCTTCTCCATTAAAGTTTTAAGTTGGTAAATAGGAGCAAAATTAGACCTCGCTTAGATGGACAAGGCATTATGACCTATTTTCACTCTTAGAAATTGTTAATAAAGGAGGGGACTTGAATGTGTAAAAAAATTCCAATAATTTCAATCTTATTATTACCCCTAACAATTTTCAAAGTTTTAGCTCCAAACTCTCTCTCTCATGGTTATACATCCACTTAAATTTTTCCTTTTTGAGCTTGTGAAGGTAGTGATGGATGAGAGAGAGAGAGAGTCTAATGCATTTTTATGACTTAAATATTGATCCAAATATATAATATAACTTTTTTAATCCCAAGGGACACTATAAAACCATTTTTACTTGCATGAATATCTTCTAAGGCCATACAAGTGCCTAAAAGTGCTTGTAAAGTGGTAGTTTTATTAGTTTAGGCATTGAAGTATAGATTTTGTTAGTCTCTAACCATCCATGAACATTATCTAAAATAAATTTAGTTTTAAAACCTTATTTAAACATTTTACTTTGACTATGGTATGTACAACTCCTTCAAATAGGCCAAAAGGTGACCAAAATGATATTAACCACACAAGAACATAATAAAATGTTAACACATGATAATATGACCTTCAATACATGTTAATATTATTTTATAATGACTCTAAACCATTTAAAACCTTTCACCACACTTGAAAACACCAAGACCTCATAAATGACCCCTAAGACTATACAAGTACACATGAGACCAAACCTTAGACCAAGCTAAGCAAGGACAAATATGACCACATGGAATCATTTAGGACCATTTAATTCCATTAAAATACTATGTATAATATTATATAACCCTATGAAAATTTTAAACTTAGATGGGTTGACCAATTTTGACTTGGGGTCAAAATTTGGTCAATACTTACTACAAATGGTTGTGAAAATATAAAAATATGGGCCCATTTGGTGAGTTTATTCACTATCACCATGATGAAATTTATATTGTCTAACTTTGAAAACCCTATTATGAAATCCATGAAAAAATCCTCCCACCTTTATCTAGGAATATATAAATGTTATAGAAGATTTAGGGTCTTAATTGCCTCACCCTTTTTTACTAACATAGTGTGCATTCAACCAAAATTTTTTGGATACCCCTTTCTGTCATTCTAAAAATAAATATTTATTTATTATATGATAATTTTTCAAGAATATTTAATGCCCCCTACTAGAGATGCATGGAGATCCAAAAGGATATTGATCCAAAACTCAAAAGTTTTGGTTGATAAATATTTCAAGAACATAGAAATAACATAGTAGCCATGAATTCTCTGAGAAGAGATGTATTATTACTCAAGATCACAATACAAGTATATGCTTATCTCTAGGAAGAGATGTATGATTTTACATTTAGGGTTGCATCTTCATTTATACACATTTTTAAATTATGGTAAGGATTTGGAATGTGACCAATATTGAGGAAGATTAAGTGGTTTGACTTCCACACTTTAAATCAATATAGAATTCGAGCAATCACTATTTTTAGAAACTTACTATTTTTTGACTGCACTACTAAATTTGAAATTTGGGGTACTTCCATTGGGTTTTATGGGGTAAGAATTCATATATAAAATATACATGTAATCTCATGGAGTTCTCCTCATTATTATCCTTCCAACGGTTCAAATGGTGACTCAATTGGAGATACAGTGCAAAAGTTATGGCTCCCAGAAGTTCTGTCATCAATTTGGGTAGAATTGTCACCTAAATTGCTGCCCAGATCAGATATTGTGCTTGAGGGTAAAATTATTTCATAGGTAAAGCCTATATTTATACCATAGGGAATTCCATTTCCACATAATTTTTTCAAAGACATTAGAATCTTGTTGGAGCTTCTAAATCAGAACTTGTTTATCAATTTTATTCTTCCACTCAGATCTTTCTTCATCCACCCAATTTTCCTACCATATGGGCATTATACATAATAATGCCATTTTGGACTACTCACTTGTAGATAGTGTATCTACTACAAAATTATCCTTTCCTATATCATAGATTATTTCAAAGTCATACCCAAACTTTTTGGTTACCCATTTTTATTGTTATTAGATGACAACCTCTATTCCAAGAAGCATTTTATACTATCATGATTAGTCTTCACATTAAATATTCTACCCATCAAATAAGGTCTATGTTGTTTGATTGTATGAATAATATCCATCATATTATTGTCATATATAGGATTTTTAATATTCCTACATTTGAGATAATAACTCTCAAATGTAATGGGCCATCCTTCCTTCATGACTATTTCACCCATTCTATTTTTTTGTCTATCACATTCAAAAATGAATGTCTTTTAAAAATATAGGGTAGCCAAAATTAGAGTGGTGAACATGGTTTTCTTTAACTTATAAAATGCCTTGGTGGTACTTTTGTTCTAGTATAAGGAATAATTCTTTAAAAAATCTATGATTGGTTCTACTACATTGCCATATTTTTTAGAAAATGCCAATAGTGACCTATCATCCTTAAGAATCCCTGAATGCTTTTGATTTTTTTAAACTTTCCATTCAATAATGTCCTTGATATTGTGAGGGTTTACTTTGATGCCTTAATGAGAACTAATTTGACCTAATTAATCCTATTATTTTATTCAAAATTCACACTTATAAGGCTTAATGTAAATTTGAGGTTGTGTTAGAGTAATTAGTACCCGATTCACAGTTTTCCTCATGTATTACTATTTATTAGGATGTCATAAAAAATACCAAACAAATTTATACAAAAATGGTTGAAATTAGTGTTCATCAAAATCTAAAATGTAGATGGTTTATTTTTGAGATCAAAAGGAATTATGGAAAAAAAAAACTAATGGCCCTTATGATATTTGAAATTTGTCTTATCTATATCCTCATCTCTAACCTAATTTTTTTGATAACACAAATGTAGATATAGTCTTATATAATATAAAGTACCATGTAAACCATGTATAAAATCATGAGTGGCTATAATAAGGACCTTATATTTTATGGTGTACTTGTTGAGTTATGTATAATTATATCACATCCTCTAGGTATCATCTTTCTTATGCATCATTACCACTAAAGGTGAATATGCACTTTTGTTGTGTCTGATAGTTCTAACATCAAATATATCTTATACCATATTTTCAATCTCACTCTTTTTGACATGTGTAAAATGTATGGTCTGATGTTTGGCAATTAACTACTTGTAAGTAGTTAAATGACATGATCATGTTCCTTTATGGTAATAGTCCTTTTGGCATTGCTCCAAAAATGACTTAATGGTTATTAACAATATTCTATAAATTTGGTTGTGTAGACATATTTTTTCATTATACTTCTAACGAAAATAATTGTGCTACAAATACATCTAGCCCATTTTGAGAATCTTCTACATCTAATGATAAATAACCAACTATGGATATATTTCATGCAATCTATGTAGTTTAAATGGCCTTCCATCATAATGAAAAGACATGAATAACTCATATAAATTCATCTCTATCATTATCAATGTTTTGAGCCATTATACCCATAAAGTGATGTCTTCCATAACCATTATGGGAATATAAAACATAGGAAATTCTAGCTTGTGATATCCCATGTCTATTTTAATACTATGGCATTTCCCTAGAAATTTGGCTATGCCAGCATTTGTAATCATGATTTGAAATTATTGAGATTGATAAATAAGATAATTTAAGTGTGTCATTAAGTTATTTTTGATGACTTTATGTGTACTCCCCAAGTCAATCAACACTGTCACCTTTTTTTTATTTAGGAAACCCACAACCCTAAGGGTTTATGGAGTGATAATACCTAAAATTGCATGGTATAAGATAGTTGGTTGGGTATCTCTTGATTCTTCCTATAGATAATCCTCACCCTTACCTACTACTTATTGATTGACACCTTTAATGTATAACAATTTATTTTCAACACATTTATGTTCTTTATTGTATATTATGTCATAGTTGAAATAAATATTAATTGTTCATTTATCTTCAATTTATTGAGGAGTAAATCTAGTAGGCTAAGGTAATGATTATACTAAAATAATTTTCTCTCTATCAATAGTGAATTCTCACCATTTGACCATATCACTTTCCTCTACCATATGTGTGAAGACCATGGACTCTGTTACTAAACTTGGATTAATAATGTGAACATCAAGTTACATGTTATCCTTGAGCACATGTAAGAATAAGTCGTTTAGGTTATCCACTGATATGTCATACGCATGTAAGGATAGGTTCTATAATTACTAAATATAATACTTTTTATCACAATTTTTATAACTATCTAATGTATTTATATGTTACATTGTTGTGATAATGCATCTATAGTTAATAGAATTCCCTTTTTTCAAACTAACTATATAAAAGATAAGATCCTTATTTTTATTTTGTACCGGTAACCATTTATACCAAATTAATTATTTTAGCTCCAAATACAAATATGCCATGACCACATTCTATGCACATGATTTTTGATATAAGTTAAATGAATTTTACATTTGATTAATCCAAATGACTAGATCCTTACCATCAAACTTGTGCACTTTCATTTTTGGTATCATATTTTGTGAACTTGTTTTAGATCTTTAATTATTTTGGATAGATACTAAGTGGCTTAGTGGAAATTTATTATATGGTGGGTATATTTTTATATTATCCAAGATTATTTCCATTATCACATTCATGTTACTCATAGTTCCATTCATTATATCCCTGTCACCTTTGCGCACATCTAGATCTTCATTTTTAGCCATATTCTACATATCTACTTGGAGTTGCATAACAAACCTAATAAACCTTTTATCAAAAGTTTTGTAATCCATTTATTCCTTTTTAGGAATTTTTCCTAGAGTGGATTGTCATTTTATATAGTCTTTAGTGTTTTGACCAACCATGCACTAATATTAGGGTGTATGATTTAGTAATTTAGGGTTAAGGTTCATGTTTTAGGGTTTTGAGGTCCAAAAAAGTGTATTGGAAGCTTATTGCATTGTGATTGTCTCATCGAGATTTATCTAATGACTTATATTTTACATAAGGGTGTGAAAAACAATTCTGTACTTTAAAAAAAAATCAATCAATATTGTGTTGATGGAAAAAATAAATTCCTCTAAAATTGCAAGTTATTTTTTTTGGATCCTTTAGCTCACAGAATAACTAATATGCTAGATTTGAGAAATTGTGTTGTAAAACATTACCCAAATCAAAGTTATGGTAGCACTTGTAATTAAATTAATTAGATAGATCAAACTAATTACAAATAATGGATGTAATGTGTTCATGGTTGTTTAGTTTTTTTTGGTTTGTTTCTTCCTAGTTTTTGTTGTTAATGTATTATTTACCTTTCAATTCTTTCTTCGGGTTCTAGGATCCTTGTAAACCCCACATGTTTACTTGTATCTTAAAAAATAATGAATGTAAATATGATATTCAAGAGCATATTATTTACCCTATACTTGGATTAGTGTTAATCTTAATAGGCTAAACTTGTAGAATTAATTCAAATTACAGTATATGGAAATCAATCATAAATATGAATGTAACTAATTGAGACTAATTTGATAAAGTAGTTTACTATTTTTGGAAAGTACTAAGGATATCAAGATACTATTGAATATTTTTACCTCATGCCAAAATGGGTCAACCCCCTATAGTCAAAATCTTTTATAGGGGTTTTATATAATGAAATTGGGTATGTTTTATCCCATTTGATGTCATTTCATATGTTATTATAACTTTGGTCATAGTCTAGCTTAGTCCTTGTGTCATTTGGTGTCTTAGGGGTCATTTTAGTGTCATTTATGTAAGTATAAGGTATTCATGGTGATCAATTGAATTCAATATTATGGTAGAAGTTCACATAGTCCTTAGAAAATCATTTAGAGATATAAAAGTTTAGTAACAAGCTTTGTGAAGCCAGACTATCATTAAGATGTCACATGGAAACCAAACTAGATATCTTGTATGTACAATTTATAAATATGATTAGAAAACCTCATGTGAATATCATACCATGTATGATCAATTTAATTAGTTATAATATCATTCTCTATAAGTTTCATTTCTTGATGAGTCTTCTATCTCAAGATCTAAGCATTAAAAGTTCAACTTGCTGAGTTGAAGGGGCTAGGTCGTCCATAATGTCTTCCAAAAGTGAATGGACAAGCTCACTTGTGTGTTTTATAAATGCACCTTATAAATACTCATGAGCCAATATATTATAATGAAATATTTTATTCATATTAGAGACATGCTCTATAAAATTCTTGCCCATGTGAGCTTCCTAACTCAAGTCATAAGCATTCAAAGTCGTACCTATGATATAAGACATTCACACTAAAATCAATTTTAAGCTATATAAAGTAATATTTTAAGTTAAAAATTCCTTAAAAAGTTTAAATTTGACTAATATCTAATAGTTTGTGTGAGCTCACATACTGACACATGAATTCTAATGGTTTTTGTTTGGGTTAAACATGCCAAAAAGTCCATAGGTTAAAGCCTTTTAAAGAGCTACAAGTTGGATGAGATCCTATAGTGTGGGTTCACTGAGTAGATGATCTAATTATGTGCAATCACTAATAGTAAATTGGATCCAATATATATCAATGATGTCCATTTAGTCATACCTATGATCTAATAGTGTGAGATCAACTGACATGAAAGTGGGCCCAATGAGATCTACGACTAGCATTCACTCATACATCTTGATCCAATGGTTCAAATTAAAGTAAACATGTTAAAGGATATTTGTGGAAAAAAATCAATGGACTTAATTTATTCATACCAAGGAGATCAATAGTGCATAGGATGTCAAAAATTAAACATCTAATAGTGGGGATTTGCAAGGCCAATGGGAATAAGACAAGTTGGATTATTTTGATTGACATAAGTAATTTTTTTATGAGCAAGGTTGAACCACTAGAGCAATTTTCAACCATGGAAAACAAGGTATTTTAGGGTTCATAATTCTATCATTAGATCTCAATAAAATTCTAAGGATTAGACATAGTAATGTATTCAAGTATAAAAGACATAAAGGGACCACCATTAAGGCTAAATATAAACCTTTAGTTCTTACATGTGTGGCATGTAGGGTTCATTATATGACTGTGTTCACCATTATTAAAAATACCTATGCATATGGTGAATCCTTAGTTCTTTCAATGACATAATGGGTCTTTTTAGACCTATTTTGATCCAGAAAAGGGGCTATGCAGTCTATAGGTCTACATTAATATGATGAGTATAGGAAAGCCAATAGTCTAAGATTGGATTTCCATCTATAGTGGACCTATGAACATGGGGATGTGTCTGATCATGATCCAATTTGAACAAGAGTTAACATTTCAAAGGATTGTAAGAAGGCATACATGTAAACCCCAATAGTTTCATCTTTAGGACCAACTACATGGAAAGGACCTTTCTCTCAACTTTTGCATGTTATGATGAACTAGTGAAGAGTAGTCAGCACCAAGATAAAGATATAATAGATTGATCTGATGGTTATCATTGCATTGATTCTAGGACCTAGCTTGGAACAACCTGATCTCATTGTTACAACTATCAAGGAGCATCAATGAGAGAATAATGTAACTATGCAAGCACTTAAAGTGAGCTAGATCAATCAAAAGGTCTAAATGGGCATATTTTTTAGAAGTAATTATAACTATGGTTCAAATGAGGTTGAACTCATTTGATTCCATTTTGAACTTATACTTTCCTACTTCTCTCTCAAATGCTATAAGTAGCTATAATTTTTGGCCTTTTAAAGTAGTTACACTCCATGTATGTTGAATCCCTATTATAATGGTGTCATTTTTTGCCTTTGAACATTAATGAAAATATTATTTTGAGTTCTTGAACAATTGTTTAAGTGTGCAAGTGATGTATGGTGATGCAAAGTGATAATTCTCTATCCTTTCTTACTTTATCCTTTCATGTTTGTGTAAGAGTTCCTATTCTAATAGGTCATATGAAGTGTTGTCAAGTGTATGAGCCTATCTTTTAAGTTTAAAATGAGCCTTAATTTTTTGAACTATCCTATGGTTCACTTACCTTGGATAGCTCTTATACATATCACCTTCATATTGAAATAGTCATGTTAGAATCCATAAGACTCAGAAGTTAGTTTGTGTACCTTGTTTCTTAGTACAAGAAAGTATGATGGTCATATGGAAGAAATTTTGGTGTATCACCACCTTATATTAACTTCATTTCATGTAAATTATAACTTTTTCCCCCATAATCAACTAATTAAGTAGGTGTGAGCATTTCAAGATACATTCAGGGAGCTAGCCCTTAAATCTAAAGGCTCACTTTCATTATAGGTACACCAACATACGTAGAAGTGTTCCCATGTTTCCCAAATTTGGGAGAGGCTTGAACACCCTCTTCTAGGGTGAAATATTTGGTGACAACATTTCTGGCATGCCTAGTGGGACCAGGTCTAAGAGTGTGGAAATATTATTGTTATGTGTTTCCTCTATCAGATTTTGAAAATAAGCAACCTAACACCAATGGTGACTCCAAATGATAGATTTTGTTTTAATCAACCCAGGTATATCCCATTCAAGTTTTTATCAGTTTTTTCATCTCATTTCATACATGAGGTTTATATTAATATTTATGGTAAGTACTCTTACCATAGACCTCCTTATTAGCCTTTTTATGAACCATAGTATACCCCCAACAACCCTACCAAAATTTATATCAACCCTATGAGCCATCGAAGCCCTATAATCCTCCATTTTCCCCCCATATAGACACCATGTTATTAGACAACCCTATGAGGAAGGTTATCAAGATTCCTATCAAGAAATACCTCCTATCAGTCCCAATATGAGCATTATCAACCATACCATGATGCCTATGAACCTCAAGAATAATCCTATGAGTCTTGCAATGAGGAATTAGATGTTTACATGAATTTTACACAAAGGTATTATAATGTAATTTATAGATTATAGAAGTCTAGAATGCCACAAAATAAAGATGGTCTTGATCCTCATCATTACCCCCCTCCTTCATTTTTTCCATCTTATATCAAGTCCTTATTGGCATCCATACCATAGTTACTATATAATAAAGATGAAATGATAAAATGGGATGATTAGTATGATGTTCTCCCTAATCATCTCATGGAGTGGTTGAGAGGTGATACCCAAAATTTTATATGGAAGTTAGAGACATTTGAAGAACTAGAAGGAACTTAATGAGAGATCAATGAAAAAATGGACTTGGTAAGGAAGTGCCTTCATTTCTCAATAGATAGTTTAAGTATGTGGGAGGATAAATATCTCATAAATGAACATAGTATTGTTGAATAAACTCAAGGATACTATTGGTAAGAAGTAACTCCTCTTTATGTAGATGTGTGTCCTTCTAATCAGTCTAAGAAGTCACTTCCCTATGAGATTACTAGTGATTTTCTCTTTCCTACATCCAATTTCAACCCTTGTCCTTCACCTCACACTTCATCTCAAATCCATAAACCTTCCACTATATCTCATATTATATCTCCTTCACATGATCCCATCTTGAGAGAAGCAAGTGAAGAGGAGAAAATCCAAGCCAAGGCTAACCAAGAGGATGTCATGAGTGACTATGAAGAATAAATCACCATAGGGACTCCCCTTGGTGAAAAAATAGAAATCCTACCTTCTTGAATAAAGAGAAACATTTAAAGACTCTTTTACAATTGTCCATGAGGAATATGTCCAAGACTTAAAGAAAGAGGTATTTAAAGAATATTTCATATCTAATCATGATGTTACAGATGACCATGTCAAGCATGAATTATAATGTACTATCAAGGAAGAAGGTTAAATCTCTCCTCAAGAAGTTGAAGTCATAAGAGAGTCTCATGAGACCAAGATAGATGAAATAACTCTTGAAGATGACACTCATGATGTGAAAGAAAATGACTTGTGACCAAAGCTTGATTTCATGTGTCATGAGTTTGATCAACTTGGTAATGTTACTCCTTCTCCCAAGAAGTCTACATCTCATTTGGATAATTAATCTAGAAATAATGTTGAACATTGTATCAATAATCATGGAGAAAGGTCTCATGTTGTGAATGAAGAGGAACTATGGCAAAATATCAATTCCTTATCCAAATAGTTTGACAAGTTGGGAAAATATCTATTTTTTCCAAGAGATCCTATATCTAATGACAAGGTTTTTAATGGTACTAATAATCATATTGACAAGTATTCCATAAATCATAAATATGAAGGTCATTATAATGATTAGTAATCTACTATCATAAAGAAATCTAATGATGTTAGTGTCTAAGAGATTATAGACATGGAAAGTGAGTACAAGGTAGAAGTTATTGCACCTGAAGAATAGTTAAGAGGCCCACCTAATATTGAGCCATATCAAAAGGTACTAGATCATGAAGAAGAAGAGGTTGATTCTTATAAATTTCAAGTACAATATATCAAGGAGAAAAACAAGTTTAAGAGGACTGTCATGTTTTTAAACTTGTGCATTAAGGGCCAATTACATGAGAAGGTGGAGAAAATGTGTTCTATGGAGGATAATGAACAAGATTGGGTGGACTATTTATATATATTTTATGATCTTGAAGAAATTATAGTTGAAGAGAAACCTAATATTATTGAGGACACCATGGAAACCAAAAATAAAATCCTTGTTTAACTACCATTGGAGGTCATAACTGAGGAGCCATATGGGAAATTTGAATCTATTGGGATGCAAGAAGAGTTCATTTCCATATATAACCTAATTAGAGATTCTTAGTTCTCATTGAACATCATGCCAATGAAGTTGTCATGCATCATGAAGAAGATGGATGCATCAATGTCAAGGACCAATATTATACATGTCTCATTCAACCCTTCATGTCATAAATCAAGAGAAGTTTCAAACATCCCATTTTATCCTAGAGGAATTTTTCATCTCATGTTAGTTAGTTCTTGAGTTAGTTTGTGTGTTTTATTCCCTAAGTGCTCATGAAGCACATGTGTGTTTTTTATTAAGTTTTTTTGTCTTGTGTGTTGTTTCTTCTTTGTCTTTCCATATGTTTTGTGTGTTGTTAAAGACAATTTTTATTTCAAAAATACATACTTGTGACTCCATAACCTAATGGATAGGATTAGGTAACTCGTCATGTTATAGTAAGCATGCTACCCTTGGGAAATCACCAAATATATTGACCATTTTTACCTTAGGCCAAAATGGGTCAACCCCTTATAGTTAGAATCTTATATAGGAGATTTTTATAATGTCATAGGTTATGTTTTAGCCCATTCAATATCATTCCATATGACATTATATCTTTGGTCATAGTCTAGCTTAGTCCTTGTGCCATTTGGTATCTTAGGGGTCATCTTAGGGTCATATATGCAAGTGGTATGTCTTCATGGTGATAAATGCAATTAAAGATCAGGGGTAGGTTCACATAGGCCTCAAAAAATCATTTAGAGCTGCAAAAGTTTAGGAACAAGATTTGTGAAGCCATATTGTCATCAGGTTGTCACATGGAAACAAGACTAGATAACTTGTATGTGTAATTTATAAATATTCTCAAAAATAATCATGTGACTATACTTAGTTCCTATATCATTCTATACAAGTTTCATATCATGATGAGTCTTCTATCTTGAGATCTAATCCTTTAATATTTAACTTGTCGAGTCTAAGGGCCCAAGCCATTTAAGACATCTTACATAACTAAATGGACTAACTCACTTGTGTATTTTATAAATACACCTTATAAATCCTTGTGAGCCAAGACATTGTAGAACCATATTGTTATTCATACTAGGGACATGTTCTATAAAATTAATGTCCATGTAACCTTCCTAACTCAAGTTAGGAGCATTCAAATTTGGACCTATGACATAATATGTTTGTGCTAATTTCAAGTTTGAGCTTCATAAATTAACTATTTGGGTTCAAAATTTTATAAAAAGTTGAAATTTTATCAAGATATAATGGTCCATGTGAGCTCACATACTGACACATGATATCTAAAAGTTCATGTTGGGGTCAAATGCATTAAAAGGTCCTTGGGTTAAAGCCCTTTAAAGAGTTAAAAGTTAGATGAGATCTTATGGTGTAAGTTCACTGATTAGATGATCTAATGGTGTGTGATCACTAATAGGAAATTGGATCCAATATATATTAATAGTGCATGTTCAATCATAGTGATGATCTAATAACACAAGCTTGACTAGCATGAAAGTGGGCCTAATAAGATCTATGGCTAGTGTTCACTCATACATCTTGATCCAATAGTGTGAATGAAAGTTAACATGTCAAAGGATATTCATGGTAGGAAATCAATGGATCATGTTTGTTCATATTAAAGAGACAAATGTTGTGTATGAGGTCAAAAATTCAAGATCTAATAGTGGGGATCTATGAGGACAATGGGAATAAAGACAAGTTGGAGAACTTTTATTGGCCTGGGCAATTTTCAATGGGTAAGGTCAAACCAATGGAGAATTTTTTGACCAAGGAAAACAAGGTCTAATAGGGGTCACTGTTCCATCATTATAGCTTGATCAAATACCAAAGAGTGGACACATTGATATAGTTAGGTATAAAGGACATAAAGGGACTACCATTAAGGCTAAATATGGACCTCTAATTTGTACATGTGTGGTGTGTAGGGTTCATTCTACTAATATGTTTGTCATTCTTAAAAGGACCTAAGCATATGGTGAATCCTCAATTCTTGTAATGACATAATGGGTCTTTTTAGACCTATTTGGATCTATAAAAGGGGATATATAGTCTATAGGTTTGCATAAATATAATTACTATAGGAAAACCAATAGTATGAGATCATTTTTCCATCTATAGTGGACCTATGAACATGGGAATGAGTTTGAGCATGATCTAGTTTGAACAAGAGTTATAATTTCAAAAGATGTTATGAAGGCATACACATAGACCCTAACAATTTTAATCTCTAGGACCAACTGCATGAAAGGGAACCTTCTCTCCACTTTTTCACACCATGATGAACTAGTGAATATTAGTTATCACTAAGACAAAGATCTAACAAATTGATTTGATTATTGTAACTAAAATGATGCCAAGACCTAGATTGAAATAACTTAATCCAATCATTGTAACCATCATGGAACATCAATGAGAGAATAATGTAACTATGTAACCACTTGAAGTGATCTATATCAATCAAAAGGTCTGAATGGGAATATTTTTCAAAAGTAGTTGTAATTATATTTCAAATTAGGTTGAACTCATTTGATTCCATTTTGTACTTCCCCTTTCCCACTTCTCTCTCAAATGTTATAAGTATCTACCAGTTTAAACCTTTGAAAAAAAATTCCAATCCATATATGGTGAAGGCCTATTGGAATGATGTCATATTTTACCTTTGAATATTAATGCAAATTTTATTTTGAGTTCTTGAATAATTTTCTAAGTGTGCAAGTGATGTAAGGTGATACAAAGTGATAACTCTTTATATTTTCTTCCCTTATCCTTTCATGTTTATGTAATAGTTCCTATTATAATAGGTCATATGAAGTGTTTTCAAGTGCATGAGCCTATATTTTAAGTTTAAATTGATAATTAGTGTCTAAAACTAGCCTATGTTTCACTTACCTTAGATATATCTAATGCATCTCACCTCCATATTGAGATACTCATGTTAGAATCCATAAGACTTTGAAATTAGTTTTTGTGCCTTATTTCTTAGTGAAAGAAAGTATGATGGTCATATGTATGACATCTTGGTGTATCGCCCCCTTATATTAGTTCCATTTCATGTAAATTATAATTTTTCCCCCCATAAGAAAATAGTTAAGTAGGTGTGATAATTTCAAGATACATTCAAGGAGCTAGCCCTTAAATCTAGAGTCTCACTTCCATTATAGGTACACATAAATACCTGGAAGTGTTCCCATGTTTCCCAAATCTAGGAGAGGCTTGAACACCCTATTATCTCTTACAAGGTGAAATATTTGGTGACAATAGATACTTAGCTTTATTGGAAGTAGGCTCATGATTGATCCAAATCTAGAATTTAGTTTTTTTGTGCATAGTGTCAATACCTTAAAACATGTATAGGAACATTTATGGTATTATTTGAGTGTTATGTTACTATCATTGCATCTTTGTCTCTTTATGATCGTATAATATGATGTGATTTTCTGATATACCTTCCTTTGTACAATCTATGACATTGACTACATGCACAACTCTAGAAATTAGATTATTTCTCCTTCAAACCTTAGGTCCACTTTTAAAGGATGAAAAAATATAAAATTATGAAAGTATAATTGCATTATTCTTACCTTAATCACCCCCATTATTTATTTATCAATGCATATGTCTCCAATACCTTGAAGAGGGAAGTCAAAACACATGTAGGTATTCCCCTTAGTATGAATGTTCAATTGTGATATTTTTATATATGAATACACCTAAAAATATTGGCTTTGATTTGATAATTTTAACTCTTTAAATATATTTATTTGTTTTAAACTTTGTTTATGACCACTCATAGTGCTTGATTTTTAATTTGGGAAGAATAAGACAAATTTGCTACGTGTATAGAAGTGTATATATGTTTGATAGACAAGTTCCAAATGATTCGTAACTATGTTTTTGATTTTTATGTATATGATTCCATTTGGTTAATTTAATGTGCTACCAACATGATTGGTTAATGGTCCAACCTATAGGAAGGGTTTAAATTAGAAAAATAGTTATTTCTAAGCAAAGGGTAGTAACATTGATGTTATTGTCTTAGTGTGATGTTACTATCTAGGAGATAGGAATACAAGTGTAATGATCTATAAGGGTGGTAGTATCAAACTTAGGATATTAATTTAAATTTGAATAAGTGTGATGTTACTATCCAGGATATGGGAATGTAAGTGTAATGATCTAGAATTGTTTGTATAGGATATTTATTTAATTTATCACATAGTGGAGTGTTTTATAGGTGAATAATAACAAATTATAATGGAATAGACTCATAATTAACATGATGTTGTGTGATAATGATGAGTAATAATTATTTAGATGCACATAATTTATGTAGGATAAGCGTAGGTCCAGATTGATATTACCAAGTGTTAAAAACTAGATTTTAGTGTCTAAAAATTCCCCTTCTCATTCTAGTACTCGATTAAATTAAAATACTATCATAAAAGAATATATATATATATATATATATATATATATATATATATATATATATATATATATATATATATATATATATATATATATATATATATATATATATATATATAATAATATGTATAACACACTTTGTATTTGTGATAAGGTTACAAATTTTCAATCTTCACCAAGACAACCTACAAAAAAAATAGTATTCAATGTCCATAGAGTGAAATTAGAAATTTGAATTATACTTGAAAGAGTAAAGAGTACAAATGTGTGTGAGTAAATATATTTGACCTATAAATTATTGGATATGATGATTCAATATTGAATCATTAGATAATTATTCTTCCTTGTTGAAGAACATGGAGATTTGGGGTGTGTGCCCCAAATTTGTGTAACTATGCAAACCCATGGATTGGGAAGATAAGTGCCCCAATCCTCATGAAGGTAGAGTAGTGATTATTTAGTTGAGCATCATTTAACCTTAAATTCAATAACTAAAATAACTGATATTGAAGTTAAAGATGGTAATGTATGAACCAAATAATAGGTTCACTATACCTAAAAATCATGAATTAACCTCTGTAGGAAAACTTATAGATTGAATTTTTTTCACAACTTGATGCCATTAAATTATGTTTAAAAATTAATAATTAAAATAGTGCTTAATTTAAAAGGATGTAAATGTGCATGAAAAATTATTATTCTCATCTAAATCAGTGCCAAATGTAAACTATTATAGTGCATATGTTCATGAACAAGTATCATGACTCACTTAATTTGTACCATCTAATATAGAATGCTATGCATCTATTTTATAAATATGAGAACCTGTATCTCAAATGTGTACCTACATGGAAAATGGACTCAATCATATCTAAATCGATATTATATAGTAAAAATATATATAAAGTGAGTGCATATGCCAAAAATTTGTACCAATGTGTAAATATTTGTCACATATATGAATTAATTTGATATCCAAACCATTTTGAATCTCTAAAATTTGTATGTTATACCTAAAATATGTTTTTTTGTCCATGAAGGCTTGTCTCTATGACAAGCGCACTAATATACCTCCCTTTTGAAGTGAGGCATGTAGCTTATAAGTCACTAATCCCAAAAGAAGAGTTAATTGTATCATGTCATGTATAAATATGTAATCATGTATAATAATGTCAACATGTGGAAAATATGTCATCATAGTAATGTATATAATGTAAATTCATGTATTTAACATATAAAATATAAGTTCTATGTTGAGATCTATGTATCTATAAAACACATAATAATAAATGTCACTAAATAAGACTACATAGTTAATATGTGCATGATGTAAATCATGTAAAAACATAAAAAGTAGAAGTGTTTGATATGGATCATGGCACCTATAAACATAGAAATTGAATAATATCAATAGGCCTTATCACATAGTACCATAGAATGTCACACATAAATCCAAGAGGTCATATATAAGGGACATACATATTAACTAACAAGTAATGATAAGGACCCAAAAACAAGGGGTATGAACATTATAACAAAAAAGGTTAAGGATTCACAAACAAGGGGCACACATGCTACAATAAATAATTTTAAGGAACCAAAAATAAATCAAATGGGACATGCATAATAGATAATAATATATAGTTTATCATGCAAAGGTAATAACATTGATGAAGCATAAAAAAAGTTAAAACTAATATAAACTATCCATCTATGTCAGTATCATAGCATATAAAATGGCATATTCGTGTATAAATATATAATAAATGACTAGATAGCAAAGCATGTGTAAGAAATACATGTAATTCAACATGGTAAAATGTCATAAAAACATATAACCTTTAATAATGTATCATGGAAGTTGATGACCCCAACATTGACATGGCCCCTGGGTATAAGAATGGTATAACATCTACATGTCCATGTATGATATGAATATCTTGCATTACACTCATATAACTAATGAAATGCATGTGTTTATGTGTTTTATCAAAAATAGGAACAAGGAATTATTCCTAAATATTGATTAAGATAAACTTTTGCATAAAATAATAATGTACCATATGAATAAGATTATCATTTTTGATTTTGAATTTACCATTTATGGAAATATTCTAAAAGTGGAAATAACAAATAATAATAACTTATCTAGAAATTGGATGATGCAAGATTGAGACTAAGACTATAGAACTAGTTGTGTTAATATGTAAGATGATTTTGAATCAAGAACAAGGCTTTCTTTGATATTGTTAAGATTAGTCCTCACATGGGTGATTAGGACTTAGGTGCTTCACATTATAATATTAGTTAATTAATGTGTGTGTCTATGTGAAAATAATAAGTGAAGAAAATAATGTAAGTAATTATTACATGATTAATAATCATATTATAATAGGATTTTGTAGTATAGTTGAGAGATATTAGAAATATTGTAGAAGATATGATTATGAGAGATTTAGGGGATAGAATGAGAGATTATGGGAGATATGAAGATGAGATTTGACTCCCTAATTTTAGGATATCAATTCTTTATATAATGTATTTTATCTTATTAAATATTATGTTAAATTTGAATTGATTATTGTTTTTATGCATTGGGGATTTAACTCTCTCCATATATGGGGTAGAAATTACATTTCGTATCAGAGTAGGTTTCCTAAAGGACCTCTCTAAAATAAGGAGGAAAATAATAGGTATGTAGTCTAGACCACATGTAAACCCTATTGAGCATTAGTCCTCTAATTTTTTGTGTCTTTTATAATCTGTTAATAATGTAGACCACGTGAAACCCTATTACTAATCATTTGTTCATTTTTTTAGATTAGTTTGTCTACATTAGAACCTATTAGTGACAACATTATTTTTCAATAATTTTGAGTGGACCAGATCTCAAATTTGAGTCCTAAATGTCTAAAAATGTTAGGATTGACTATAAACAACTTATACTTGTGTTATAATTAAATCTAAGTTTTTTCTTTCAAATTTTTATATGTTTATTTTGGATCTCCATGAAGAATAATAAGAAGAAATAAAAAATTAGTCTTTGGGGTGAAACCATAGTTTTTGCCTAAGTGCATCCCACTAGTATATAATTTTGGGGATTTACATTTATGGTTTGAGGGTTTTTCTTTCTAGATCCTTATTCTTTATGGAGACTTTTGTTGAAGGAAAATATTACATTGGGTGAGTTGATCCGTACATCAGCTTGTTAATCCCCACATCCTTGCATTAATAAATGAGTTACATTATAGGATTGGCATCCTAACTAAGCTCCACTTGATCATGAAACCCTAACTCAACCCTTATAAACTGGTGAACTCAGTAGATCTATGTCTTCGTTCCCCTCATGAGATTATAGACCCTTCAACATAGATCTCTTCCCTCAAGTGAAGTCCCTAGCCCTCTACATTGACAAGGCCTTGATAGGATTGGTAGGTTATGTTTATAGATATTTATCTATTTGAGTTATTTGGATATTTTCTTACATTAACACTAAATGGATCGTAGTTTATCACCCTCCAATCTAATTGGCAACAACATTGGACCCTTCATCTCCTAGTGATCCACTTTGCTTGGTCAAATAGTAATACATCATTTAACTTGAATCCCAAGATTGACCCAAAGGTGATTAAATATTTATTTTTTAATAACTTTTCCAAGATTTTAAAATTCATATAATAATATATACATTAGATATTTTTTGGGCTCAATATCTTGATTGTCTATTAAGTTTTATAAAGGGACTATGGTAAAGATGAGTTCTATGGGTCAACTCCCTCTAAGATGACCCCAAGAGATTATATCTTACTAAATTTATTTTAAGATAATTTATTTTAAGTGGAGTAATAAATTTTTAATAGGGTTTATTTAATGGTTATTTTTTTCCAAAAATAACTTATTTTCCTATAGAGGAAAACTTTGTAAAAAGAATAATATTTTTAATTATTTTGAAAATTTGTATAAGGGACCACTTCCATTTATAATCAGGTACATTCTTGGTTTAATCCAACACCCATTTTAATTTTTGGGGTGTTTTAATTTTTATTAAAAATATTGTTACTTTGGTTAAGGTTTAAATACTATGGAAGAAAAAAAATGTGCTTGGCCTAGGGCACTCCCCCTTGACCTCATTGGTGATTTACACCCATAGTCCCCTACCTTTGAGTTTCAAATATAATTAAAAAATTTGTGGGAAAGTTGCAATGATAAAATAGGGAAACACAAAATAGGTGAACCTCAAGCATCAAAAACAACCTAGAAGATGAAAGAAACAAAACATCCCACTATAATTATAGAATATGGATCCTCTCCCCATGTTCACACTAAGGGGAGAATGTTAGGATTAGTCCTCACATGGGTGCTTAGGACTTAGGTGATTCACATTATAATATTATTTTTTTTTTTTTTTTGTGTGTGTGTGTGTGTGTGTGTGTGTGTGTGTGTGTGTGTGTGTGTGTGTGTGTGTGTGTGTGTGTGTGTGTGTGTGTGAAAATAATAAGTGGATAAAATAATTTAAGTGATTATTACATTAGTAATAAGCACATTAGAATAAGAGTTTGTAGGATTGTTGAGAGATATTAGGAAGACATTGTAGAAGATAGGATTGTAAGAGATTTAGGGGATATAATGAGATATTTTGGATATATTAAGATGATATTTGACTCCCTAATTTTAGGATATTAATTATCTATATAGTATAATTTCTCTTATTGAATATTATG
Source organism: Torreya grandis (assembly GCA_037957365.1). NCBI lineage: Eukaryota > Viridiplantae > Streptophyta > Pinopsida > Cupressales > Taxaceae > Torreya > Torreya grandis. The sequence continues at coordinate 1,131,514 of JARHVA010002545.1, forward strand.
TTCAATTTTTTTGATTATTACATTTACACATTGGGGCTTCATCTCTCTCTAGATATGGGGTAAAACTTACATCTTGTATAAAAGTAGGTTTCCTATGGGACCTCTCTAAAATAATGAGGTTAATAATAATTATGCAATGTAGACCATGTGGAAACCCTATTGATTCTTAATCCTCTATTTGTATCTATCTTTTCTAATGGGTTAATAGCATAGACCACGTGTAACCCCGTTGTCAATTGCTTATTCATTTTTTAGTTTAGTTTATTTTTGTGAGAACATGTTAGTGACCAAATTATTATATATCATTTTCAAGTGGATCAAATCTCAAATTTGAGTCCAAAATGTTCAAAAATATTAGGATTAACTGTAAACACCCTATACTTGTGTTATAGTAAAATATAGGGTTTTTTTAAAATTTTGTGGGTTTGTTTTAAATCTACATAAAGAATAAAAAGAACAAATAAACAATTATTCTCTAGGATGAAACCATATATTTTCCCTCAATTCACCCTACTATTACATATTTTATAGGATTTACATTTGTGGTTTGAAGTTTTTGTTTGTATATCTATGTTATTTACAAAGAGTTTTGTTGAAGGAAAATATTATAGTGGGTGAGATGATCCCTACATTGGAATTTGATCCATGTATCCTTGAATTAATAAATGAGTTTCATTTTAGGATTGGAATCCTAACTAAGCTCTATTTTATTGAGCAACCCTAACTCAACCCTTGAAAATTAGCAAACTGAATAGATCCCTATCTTGATTCCCCTCAATGGATCATAAAGCATTCAACACAAATCTCTCCCCTTACATGAAGTCCTCATCTGTCACTAAACCTGAAGCACATGTCTCACATGATGCCCCCAATCTGAAAAAAAATTCAAACAAATCTATGTAAAATCCTAAAACTAGTTTCTAAGCCAAACCAAAATTGATATGTGATCTAAGTGAAATACTAAGAAATTAGAAAATTTTATTTTTTGATTACTAGGATGATAGTGCACTACTTTGGACACTGTTAACCTACACCCTTTCTAAAATTGAGTATTTTTATCTAAAAATACTTTCTAGGTAGAATCTAGGAATGAAATATGATAAACTAAGCAAAAATTATATTTTCATGTCTATGTAATGTAGTGTCTTAACTTAGTCTCTAAGACAATCCACCATGTATTCCACCTCTTTTAAGGTGAGTTGTGAATCTTTTGTGGTAACTTAACTCAAAAGAATAAGTTATGAATTATGTTATATAAGGATTGAAATATGAGTAGAATTAAAACATTATATATCATGGAATAGTCATAGGTAAACTAAGAAAAATTATTAATGTAAGATGCATTTAGAATTAACCATTCATGGTGTCATGTCTAGATATATGTTAGCAATGAGAAATACAATCAATAAATATCATATACTAAGTAATTGAAATTGAATAGAAAAAATCAAAGAGAGATGAATTATGTCCATCATGGAATTGAAATACTATGAAGATAAATGATATTGATCATTGCATCACAAACTAAGAAAATAATAGGCATGTCCATGATGAACACACATAAATAATATATGTAAAATAACACAAGACACAATAGAAGAAGGAGGTCAAGGGGACACACACAATAGACGTGTTCAAATGTCACTCTATAGAAAACATAAAATAAATTTTGAACGCACAAATAAGGAAATTTTCAAATGTCAACAATCCAAATTAGTGAATACACAAAAATATGAAGCATAGAATCAAAAAAAAAACATGCATGAGTAAATGCAATTGATCAACATAATAAAATGGTAACATCATTATATTTAGTAATTTAGATATCCAATATAACACTATGAAATTAAGTGAGAAATAATTATATATTTTTATTCACATGTTGTATTTGTAAAATTAACAAAATGAATAGTTATATAATGATAAAACCTATGCAAAGATGCACCTAGTGAACTTGTTGAGATATAAGTAAGTTTTTGGAATCATGTGAGTAGTTTGGATCTGATACTATATAGTATGTATTAACTTAGAAAATTATGTTTTAATAAGAGAATATTTTATCATTTTATTTTCTTGAATAGATAATTTTTATCTTTTTTTAATTTTATGGGTCTAATATTGTATCACCACCTATAATTATTGTTGATATTTTTGCCACCATTTGTCAAAGCTGTTTATGTGCAAGTTTTCAAAAAAATAAATTAATGTATTATAGGTACAAAAAGGTCTTAAAACATAATAAAACCTTAATCAGGTAAAAATAATTATCAAAAACAACTCACGAGTACAAGCTTTGACAAAACTTTCTTTTGTTCCTTTAACTAGCTAGTTACAAGCTAGTGAAGGAAATATTCAAATGCTCAGTACATGAAGGTGAAAAGGAGTTAGATAAAATGGTATTATAAAGATATTTTATAAAATATTTATTAAATATTAAATTATTTTTTTGTAGGTTATAATGGCTTAACTTTATGAACACTCATCAAGAAGAATAGGTGCTCTAAAACTCTTCTTAAACCCCAATGGCTCAATTTTAAGCAGTATGTTTGCATTGTTAAGTTATCTATTGAAAAATAAATGTGGTTCAATATATTATGGGTCATATAATACCTTTATATCCATTATTTAATCAAAATTTTATGGAAAATAATGGATAAAGGCAAAGGTACAAGCATCAGGGTTTTAAGCAAGCAAGAAAGACAATCAAAAAGGTAATTTTTGAGTACTTTAAGTGATTGATTGAGAATATACATATATTAGTTATTTGAAATAAATTATTATACTTTTATTTTATCTATTTCATAAAATATATTAATTTATTCTACCATTATGTTGTTGGAAACTAAAATATGAAATGTTGAACTTAAGTGTAATTTAGTCTTTCACTGTGTCTAAGATAAGTAGAAATAATTTACTTAGATTTAATAAAATATGAGATATAAAATTGAAATATTTTTGATAAAAAATATGAAAACCATAAAATAATTGGAAATAACAAGGAGAAAAACCTTAGCAACATCTATGGTTAAGGTTTTGTAATATTCAATCAATAGAGGGGTTAACCAATATGTTTTATCAAAATTATAGAAATGAGAAAATGTTTTTAAATCTAATTTAAGATAAAATTATGCATAAAATAATATTATATACCATAATCAAATATTTATTACTATTTTATTTTTAACTTACTATTTATGGAAAATGCTAAAGGGGGAAATAATAACTTAGCAAGAAATTAGATGATGCAAGATAGAGACTAAGACTGCATAACTAAATTTATGACTATGTAAGATTATTGTGAATCAATAATAGTGATTTGTTTATCTCAAAATTAGGTTTAAATAATTAAATAAGGTCATGCCAGATTGTATTCTATAGGGAACACCAATGTCTTGTATGGTTTTTACCCTTTATAAAAATTTGGGTATGTGTGGTGTTGCTTGTTTGTATTGTTTGTGTTTTTTTATGCTCAAACTAATAGGGAAGCCATTGTGTACCTTATTTTTCACTTGGAACCATATATTGATAGATAAGGAATAATAAAGAGAATAAACATGAAAATTGGGTTATCAGTTAAATTTGTGCCTGACTTCAACACCCGCTATGTTTAGAATTGCCTATATACCGATACTCTAAAGATGGTTCATACTACATGTAGTTATCATATGTTATGATGGTGTGTGTGAAGTATTGGTGCAATACTAGATTATAGTACAATGTTTATTTAATTATCTACTTCAATAATGACTTATAAACTTTGAGATGCATGTAGGCTTAGCTCAGGGCTATTAGGGTTGTGTGGACTCTTAATTAGAAAGAATAAGTGTTTTTCTCACAGTGTAGTTAGATGTTCTAGTGTTTTTACTTAATATGATCCATCTAGTGAGAAAAAGGTTAGAAATTATGGATTTATATTGATATCCTTTTAAATTCCTTGAATGGGGCTTATTAAATATATAGGACAACCTATTAAGTTAATTTAAAATTGAATAAATATCCATTATTTGATGGGAGTATGTGACCAATGGATTCATTCACTACCAGTGGGTGAGATGGTCTTGAAGGAATGATCATTAATGAATAGTATATACATATAAAATCCAAGTGTGGATTAGGTTTAGAGTGATTTTAGGTTGCTTATAATGGTGAATAATGATATTTAAAATCAAAATTTGCTTGGAGGTAAGGGTCATTCACTTCGAAGTATAGGAATAACAACTTAGAGCCATGGAGTTAGACATGAGCTAAGTATATAAAAAGTATTGGTCACAAGTGTACTATTTTAGAAATTAATATTGATTTATGTGTCTATAATATGAACATAATATGCCATCTACTAAATATGTGATAAATAACTATTTTATCCAATTTGAAAAAAAAATTAATCACCAAAATGTGGAAAACTACTACATAAAATCAAAACTTTATAGATATGCAATAAAAGACAAACTAATTTGGAGCATACTATATTTGGAAATATACTAAAAGAGGAAATGAAAAATAAATAAAAATAGATAAAAATTTGATAATACAAGGTTAAAATATAAACTAAAAAATAATTATATGGTTTTGTTCATTGATTATGAATCAATATATATGGATAAGGCCATTGGAATCAAATAATGACACAGAATTTTTTTGTCCTTAAGATGCATTAACATCTTATAGGGTTTTAGTAATTTACAAAATTTTGTACATGTGCCCCTTTTTTGTTGACTCTATGTATATGATCAGATATGTGAAATTTGCTTCAAAATCCATTACATTCCTTCTTCTTCACATGTAAACCCTAACTTGATAGGCAATTATGAATGAATGGAACATAATGGAAAAATGGGTTATTATTTGAATCTATGATAGACCTCAACATCCTTTGTGTTGCGTGTTACCTACATACTAATACCTTGAATAGGGATCAAACTCCATGTAGTTACCCTATGATATGATTGTGTATGCTAGATGTTTGTGTAATTCTAGTGTGATTACTTCAACCATGATTTGTGACCTTGGAGGTGTAATAAGAACTTATCTCAATGTTACTAGGGTTTTATGTATTTATAATTAGGATAAATGGAAAATTTTCTATCAATGTGTAATTAAGATTTTGGTGTTTTAAGTGTATGAGCCTCCTGAGTGAAAAATGACATGAACATGTGATTTTATAATGATAAATATGGAATTCCTTTTAATAATTAATACTAAACATGTAGGATGGCCCATTATATAAATTTGAAATTTAGAAACTATTTATTATTTAATGAGAGGACATGACTAGAAAGACTAAATAGGACCAAAGAGTGGGATAGTCCAAATGGCACATTGTTCTGCTAGGAGCAAAGACAACTGAGTTGAGAGTATGGATCCATCTAAAAGTGAGTTTAGGTTACCTATGATTTTGGGTAGGGATATTTTGATATCATTAATTATTTGTATTAATGGGTCATACACATATAAGCTGAAGTAAAAGTGGTCAAAGGGTCAGGGAAAGAGTGATGAGCTAAATGTGTAAAATGGGTGGTCAAAAGTACATTATTTGAGATTAAATTTTAATTTATGTGTCTTTATTTTCCTCTATTTTATTATAGTAATGCAACAAAAATAAATTAATAGAGTAAAATTAAAATTGAGTACCTAAAATTACCTTTGAATAATAGTCATGAATGTAGCCCACAACATTGAATTGTGCTTCATGTGAACCTGCAATGAAACATGTATAAAAATTGGTCCTTAAGATAAAAATCAAGAAGTAGAGAAAAGAAAACATATAGACCTAATATTAAGGAAATAATACCCCTGATTGGGAATGTGAACTGTTATGTTTTTTGGTGAAAAATTTCTGATTAGAGAGGGTAGAAACTTTGAATATTTCTTTTTCATTGAATAACATGGATTGGATTGTGCATTTCCTAATCCCAATTAATGGGTGAGTCTGCTTAAGAACTCAAGGTATGCTTGACTCCATCAGTACATACCTAGATCATTAAAATTTTTAGGAATCTATGTATGAATTCTAATAGATTATTATGGTGCAAAATGTGAAATTACCATTACAGATAGAATAAGGCTCATTTTTGGTGCAAAACTAGTGAAAAACTAGTGCAAAAGATATTATTATCTAATTTTGGTGTATATGACATGGAGAATGACATGCATTTCCACTCCATATTCAAAAGTGGTGCAAAAATTAGTAAGGAAGTGTTCATGTGTCATGCACATGCTCATAATTTGATAGCTAGGTGTATATGTATTCTAGAATTGAGTAATAACAACTAAAATTGTGAGTAAAAATGTGTGTACTAACCTATAATAGATGACACACATGATGCCCCCAAACCGAGAAAATATAAGATAAACATGATTATTTTTTTTTTAAATTGAATGTTTATAACTATTACAAATTGCCTCGTAATACCTATGATTTTAAGAATTTTTTTAAATGATTTTTTTATACATGTTGGGAAAGCAATGCATTATCTGGACATAGTTGGCTTGTGCCCTTCTCCAAATAAAGTTTTTTTTATAAAACTAATCTATGGGTGATTATTGGCTATCAATACTAATAACTATATAAAACCATATAATTGTTATCTATGTATTAGAAAGATAGGACCTTTGTCTCTAAGACAAGTCATTGTATATACCCCATATTTTGAGGTGTATTGTTGAAATTGTACAATCACTTAATTCAACATAAACAAATTGTGAGAGATGTTATAAAAAATATAAATATGAGTAATAATGATTGCATGTAGGAACATGTCATAATCATATGCAAAATGAGAAAATTAATAATATAAGATGGATGTGGAAACTAGCATACATAGTGACATTACTAATATAGATGTTAGCAATAAATGACATAAATAAGTGATCAAAACTAAATATTTAAAGTTTAATATAATTAAGTAGTAAGTGATGCATGATGTTTATCATGGCATTAGTAATGGGGAAGATACATTATGTCCATCATGGCATCAAAAAATAATAAAGCAAGAGTACACAAGTGCCATGGCCATGACACACACATACACAAAGAGTACATGCAAAGTAAACAAAGCACACAATCTAAGGCCAAGAGGAAACATATAAGGGATATATTCAAATGTCAATCACACAACCATAGAAACATACATCATGATTAGAGCCACACATAAGGACATGTTCAAATATCCACAAGCCAAAATAGAGAATACATAAAAGACATTAATTGGGAATGAAAACATGCATGAATATATTTATTTAATCCTCATTAGTAATTTTTAACATTAGTATGATTATTAACTTAAGTATCCAAGAAGATAATAATATGAATGTAAGTGAGGATTATCGATAGATTTTGTGTAACGTAAAGAACTAAGGTATGAACAATAATAGATAACCAAAGAATGATAGAACTTGTGTAAAAATATTCCCTCATTGAAAATTTTAAATTATAAACAAGTTGTATAATGTCTATGATATATTTTAATTAGAGAATTGTTATCATGCATTCACTAGGATGATACCAATGGCATCTAATAATAGTGTGGTGCATTATGTTTATAACTTTTGAGTCTGAGATAGTGGAATAACATTTAATTCTGTCTATAAATGGAAAACTATATGCTCTTCATTCACTCATGTATACTTTGTGAATCTCATTTGATAAAAACTAGATATATAAATAAATATTGAATATGTTGAGCACAAATTAACTAATGCAAAAAAACTACACAGGTCATGCATAGGTCCTTATTTTTATTTTTTTTAAAATATTTATACATATATGAACTAAGTAAAGAAATAAGGATACTAAATGATGAGTATTTTAAGGGACTCATAATCAATGGGTCATGTGTCTAGGATAGGAATGGAGACCTTTAATTAATGGAAAGTGTGATATTGTTGTAACTAAATTGAGTTAAATTCTAAATCTAGAAATTAATTTCCCTTTGTACCATAATTACCATGTCATATTTATGGTCTATATCATATTTTTCATGTCATTTAACATGATGAATTTTATGGTGTTTTATAATCCATCATGGAGTTTATGAACCCTATATTGGTGCATGTTATCACTCAGAAGTGCACCCTTGAAATAATGTATGCATTATTCTCTCAACAAGTGCACCCTTTTAAGAACGTATGCATTATTATCACTTGTGTTGACACAATGGAAACTATCTAAGGAATAGGTTGCCTTAAATTAGATTAAATCTATAGGTAAAGGTTTTTTTTACCTTTGGTACACTCACCTACTTCTCTCTAAACTCTCTTAGTAATTTTTTCACAAGGAAAAGGGTAAAAGGAGTAATACTCAAGCTGAAATTGAACATGAAAACTGGAAGTTTGGGGTGATGCACCAATTTTAATGTCAATTATGCCTATACTTGACACACTTGGGAATATAAATAACTTTAACACATTCACTTCATCCTCATACAATAACTCTTGCATCAATATTTCATATAGAGGTCTTGGGAAACATTCACACTAAAATGGAAGGAATGAAAATACGTTGAATTCACTTCTAGATTAGGTGGAAAATAGACTTAGAAACTTGATATGACATAAAAATTATAATATAATACATAAATTTGAAATATTTATACATAAACATATGAATATCAGTCATTCACAAATTTATATCAATGAATACTAGGCACACACTTCATGAATAACCTAGAAATAGAGGAAAATCAGCTTCTTATTGATTCAAAGGTGATGTAGTATAAATTTTGGAAGAGTTTTATACATTAAAAATCATAATATCCTTTATTATCTCAAAAAATTTATGTAAATATAGAAAATGTGAGCAAAGAGGCAGGAGATAAAGTAGCCCTAAATAGGGATGAGTTATCATGCCTAGTCATCCTTTAATCTTCCTTCAACTTCACTACGAACTGAACCTTTAACTCAAGCACCAAAATCCATATCCCTCAATAGTATATATATATATATATATATATATATATATATATATATATATTAAACATTATTTTATTATAATATGGTGTAGGAGAGAGATATCAACATGTTTGAATATTTTGAAAAATTTAAAGGTTATCATGCATGCTTTGATGGTCTTCAATCTTGAAAAGATCTTGATCATATTCACTAAAGTCATTTTGAATTTATTATTCAATATCCTTGAGAATATTAAATTATTTAGTGAGTGACTTTATTTATCTTCATTGCATCCTAAATTTTGCCCTCAATTATCTTTCTTGTATCTTGCATGCATGTTTATCTCTCTCAACCTCCTCAAATTACTCTAAGGTGGTGTATAAGAAATAGTTTGCATGTTTATTGGTGTATTATTCTCCATGAAAATATTCCCTATTATTTTATAAATTAGTCAACTCAACTCATTCATTCTTTTATGTTGCTTCTCTACCTTTATAGGGTTGATTGAAGGCTTCTTCTTAATTGACTTGAATTTTTCTAAAATTAGCTCTAAGGTGGTGTAGTGGGAGAGAGAGATTGCATGCTGATGTTTTATATCTCTTATTACAACCTTTATTCCATTTTTTTATAAACACTTAACCTCTTATTAATCTCTACATGGCAAAGAGCACATGTGTTTTACTAGGCAAGGTTGTTGAGGGTTTCAATGCATTAATGGAGCATGTGTCTTCTTACTCTAATGTGGTGTATAAGGAGAGATATTTCATGTTTAAATTTTATTTATATTTATGAAATATAATTTCTAAAAAGGTAATTTTATTATTAACAACCATAGATTTCCATATTGGTCCTTCTTGGATATGCTCTTCTTCTCCATTTTGGCAAGATTGTTAAATACACAAAGAGAACCTATAACTTGATGAATTTGAATTATTTTAATATATAATGAGTATAAATATTATTTTAAAATAAGAAACATGGTGTAAAATTACTTTAAACAAATTTTTAGCTCCAAACTCCACATACAACTTCAAAAAAAGCTCTTTTGTGCTCTTTAGGCCTCAAGAAACCCTAATTTGGATTTGGGGGTATAAAATGAGTTATAGGACTAAAAATACACTCATAATATTCTAAATGGCTATTTATAAATTTTTAAGACCTATTAAATTTTAAAAATCTTCACCAAACTCTCAAACAAAAAATCACATAAAAGTGTCTGTTTATTGCTCGTAGGGTCACCTGAAGATGTTTTTCAATGATCTAAGTCTATTTTGAATAGGTTTTTATTTTATAATAATATATTAATACATTTAAATTAATTAAAAATCCTATAAAATCATTTATGTGCTTGTAAATATCTGAAACATGCATTTCTAACTCCATTGATGAGTGAATTGGTCAGAAACCTTGATTTCCTTCATGGTGTAGACTTGTGTTTTGACATTTTATCTATATTAATGTATAGTAAGTAAATTAAACCAAATTTATAAAATAAGTTAAATAAAAAAATTATTCTATGTAAAATTTAAATATATTTCACTTTGTAAAACTCAAAATATGAACTTTTTAGTGCTTCCTAACTTGCACAATCCTATTTTTAAATGCATGTAGGACTGAGTTTTGGCATTTTGTTGAGTTTTATGAGGCATAAATAATCATTTATTTTTTAATTAATACCTTTAATATCCAATATAATCATTAAAACTATTGGATACACTCAAACAATCTCCTAAACCTCTCAGAAAATACTTTTTTTGAATGTCTCTCTTACATGCTTAAAACCCTACAACCTATAATTTTACCTTCATACATTATTTACATTTAAATTTTCATATATTAAGGTTTATTAAGGTTATTTTTTCCCCATAATATGTCACACAACTTTTCATTTTTGAAAAATAACTTAAATATACAATCACATCTCCTAAAACTGAGCTATTAGGGTTTTATAGCACCTTTTCTTCTTAGCAATTATTCATAAAGTTAAGACCACATAACATAAAAACAATTCATGTAATATTTATTAATTATAATATGTATTACCATAATACCATCATAACCAAATCTTCTTCTCTTTATTGAAATGAAAACTTGAAAATTCCCCTTACTAGTTTGTAATTTGCTTGCTAGAGGAATAGAATAAATTTCTACCAAATTTTGGACTTGTGAGTTGTTATTAAGAATGGGTTTGGATTGATGAAGGCTGTAATATGTTTTTATAGGGATTATTAAATCTTAATTACATTAATTGAGTATTCCTTTAAAATTTCACATAAGCAACCTTCACCAATGGTAGCAAAATTTATCAATAGTACTTTATGTAAAACACCCTTAGTGTCTTGTAATATTAATTTGGGACATATATGAGTAGATAAAGGTTTTATATAGTTTTTTACAAATATATTTTTAAGTTTAATTTTAATAATATACCTCATTTTAAGGTTAGATACTTTAAGTTTCACTTCCTAAGTAAGTTGAACCCTTTTAGGTGGCTTAATTTAAATCTACTATATAGAAACTATATCATTTTATGGTAAGGGGTATTCATATGGTTTACCCTAAACTATGATTAAATAAAATAGAATAGATATAATTTAGGAACTATTAAATTATGGAATTACCTATGTGAATATTTGAAATCTAAGGGCACCCCAATAACATATCAAATACCCCTGCACTAGGTACTACTATAGAATTGGTGACCACATGTGTTGGACCAAACTATATTGGTAATGTAATCTCACCAATGCAAATTTAAATGTGACCATTGAATCCTCTGATTACCATAGTTTTTGGAATCAAATATTGATCTATGTATCCCAAGATGATTAATAAGTGTGATTGTGCACATATTCACACTTCAACCATTATTATTCATGAAACTCTAAATAAGATGGTAATCAATAGGTGATCGAATGCACAAAGAGTTCAAATTTGAATCACCATCTACTATCTCATTATATGAAAATGTCATGAGTGGCCTAGAGGGTACTTAATTATGATAATTAATAATGATTCCATTCAAAATATGTTGTGCCTTTGAGGGATAATGATAAGAAACTGGTGGAGGGTGTGCATTGTATGTTGTTTAAACCTAAAGTGGATGAGGATCATATTTTGGGTAGATAGGGTAGATAGGGTTAATAATATAAAAATGATAATATAAAAGGGTGGTAATCTATTATATATCATTTCAATTAGGTGTTAAACCCAAATATAAACATACACTAAATTTATTATACTAAGAATAGGATAGTATAGAAAGTACAACTAAGTTATACATGGAAATTAAAAAGAAGCAATATACTTAGTTGTTTTAGATGCTAACACAATGCTAGATTTGGAATAGGTATAAAGTAGGTTGAAAAGATATTATATAATAGTCATCTATATATCTATACTCTAATGTTATTATGGGACAATCATGTCAATTCTTCTATATGGGTTTGATGTAAGTGTCATGTATAGAATACCTAATGGAAAAATATGTAACCATATAGATGATTCTAGGTTTTAATTATCCTTTTTTATGATGTATTAAGATATGGGTCATGGATTTTTTCTCCTTATGAAAATTTAAAACTCTAGTTCTTCATCTTCATAGTGACCTTAGGGAAAACGGGTTAGTGGACACACAATGTTTAGCTGACCCTAATGACCCCTTTATTAGTGAGTGTTGCCTATATAAACAATAATCTAAAGAGGTCCTTGAACTAATCCAGTCTCCCCTACATGTTGGCTTATGTTTGAATCATGTAATATGTGAAACTCAATTACAATAGTGACCTACCTTATAACTTGAAAAATTGGGCTCTTAGACTACTCCTTTAGTAAATTAAACTTGTAGATGTGTTGTTCCTAACACTAGTATGGAAATACAGAAGTGTTTTTCAATTAAGTTCTCTTTAAATGTTCTTTGGTAAGAATATTAGGTATTGTTCCTATGTGTCTAGGTGAGGAATGAATAAGGGTTGATATATATATATATATATATAAGTCCTTTTAGATAAGTAACTCACATTAAATCACTTAGGCTGATCATTAGTATATATTTCATTTGAAAAATATATGAACTTAGGGCACTAGACACTTGGGTCAGGACACTAATGTTAATGCAAGTGTATGTCCTAGATGTTAGTATCCAGGGAACATGAAAGTAGGTTCTAGTTCATAACTTGTAAATATGGAAGATAACTACATTTGAAGTATTATAGGGAAGATAAAAGACATGGATCATCAAAATAATACTACTAAAACTAAGAGTTAGGACAAGGGGCATAAGATAGAGTAGATATGAGAGTTGTAGAATAGGGAAGGGTCTAGAATTGTGAGGAATAACCAAGGTATGAGTTTTTCAAGTGTAAAAGATTGAGGTTCTATATAATCCATAAATATCATCTAAATTCCCTCCTTTTTATTTATTAATGAAATGTATAGTTTAAAGGAAAGGAATTTATAGCTACTAATTAAATTTAAAGGAAAGGAATGTAGAATTTAAGCTCAAATCTAAATAACTAGTTGGAGGGGCTTTAATTTGATGTCTACAGGGCTACCTAGGACCTTTTGAAATCAAATGAATATTTAATTTAGACCTTTTGTTGGATAATTCATTCAATCTTTGTGTGGAACACTTTTTCCTAAGGAATTCACTTAATTTGTCTTTGCCTTTGAGAAATTCTATCGAGATCTATGCCTTAGACAAAATGTTAGAAAGAATCCATGTCTTGGTCCTTATCCCTTTTTAAAAGTTCCCTTTGGAATTTTTACTTGGTCAACCTCACTATAGAAATATCCTTTAGTGAAAGTGTGTAGGAAACTTTGCTAAGAAAATGCCATTCATAACCTTGAAGTCGACTATTTCCCCGGGAAACATATCCTTCAAAATTTTGAAAGAGGCCCTTTCCTATAGAAGAATTCTTTTGGTAAAATTATTTGAATAAGTTTACCAAAATATCTTTGTGTTGCCTTTTGACTCAAAATTTTTTTTGAAGGAATTAGTCCTTTTCCTTTGGAAAATCACCCCTCATAAATCTTGAAAAAGTGTATTTCAAAATTTTGAAAATATTCATTCAAGAGTTTTTATTTGGTATACCTCATTTAAGACTTACCATTTGGAAACTCTACTTTGGGTCACTTTCCCATAGAAATATCCTTAAGATAAAGTGTGTAGGACACTTTGGTGAAGAAAAAGTTCCCTTTGGGAAAGTTGCATTGGAGCTTTGGTGAAGGAAATCACCCTTCATAAAATTTTAAATGTGCCCTTCAAAGAAATGACCATTCAAGGAAATTGTTTTAGACAAGATGTTAAAAACAATTCTCGACACTTAAAAAAAAACCTTGAAACAAAATTCTCAAATAATTAAGCCTTGTATATTTATTTTGAGCTTTGTGTAGAAACTTTCTCTAAAGGAAATATGAATGCTCCAATAACTTGGCCAAAAGTTGAACCAAACTCCCAAATGCAACCTTAGGCTTTTCAAGACTTGATCTTTCAACTACTAAACACCATGAAAATATGCTACTTACCTATATGATCAAAATGATCCCTTAAGACACCAGAAGACACAAGGACTAGGCTAGGCCATGAACCACTTAAAATGGCATATGAACTAACATAAAAAAAATCCACAACACACCTTATGACATTATAAAAATCCCCTATACAAAATTTTGACTATAGAGCGGTTGACCCATTTTGGTTTGTGGGGAAAAATGGTCAACAATTACATATGAATAATTATTATGGAAATACATTTGCATTTGAAGTATAGAAACTTGATTTTGAAGATCCCTAATAAGGGTCATCATAGACATAAGATATTACATTGGAATAGTGGTGTTTGTCATAGGTGTTATTATTAGTTTAACCCACCACCTTTTTTGAATCTAGGAATATGAGTACCATAATCCTCATGTATAAAAAGTGTAAGTTCAAAATCACTAAATGTAGTAAAATTTGGTACTTTTGGTATATAATTTGAATATCTTGGACCATTGGAATAATTTGTTTCATTTACTTTTGGTATAATAATTTGAGCTTGAACAATCTTTAGTAAAGGTCCCTTTTTTGGTATATAGTTTATTTCTAATGAATGTATGAGGGGACCATAATCCTTGCTAAGGGATATATTATTTTAGAATGTAGAAATTATGAGGGTGTGAATTGATTTTTCTGAAGGCATGTCCCCTTTATAAGATATATGTAAATCATTCATAATTTCCTGATGTATTTGTCTGATTCTTTAGTGATTAAATAGAGGAACCTCTTGTTGGAATAAAATTGTCATTGATGTCAATATGATGTCATTAATTTTAAAGTATGTTGTTATTGCTGTCTAAGATGCATCTGGTAAATATGCTTGGCGAGTGGTCTTTGAGGTATGCATGAGTGAAGGTTGATGTCTAGGTAAGTAAGGATAGTTAAGGCATCAACATGAGGTTTTAAAATATTATCAATGGTCAAGGTTGTTTCTTAGTGTTGTTTTTATTGTTGGATGGTTTGTGTAAAGATTTGTGTTTCTCTAGTGAAGGATAATCAAGGTAAGTTATCAAGTGTTTGATCCTTGTGGTGTATTGAGAAGGTATGAGCTTATATGATTGATATGACAAGGAATCCATGAAACCTAATGTCTCTCGACTAAGAGAGAATTGTAAGGATTGATTATTCATCAAAAGTCTTGGTAACACCTTTTTGGCAATATTTTTTAAGACTTGTCATAGAAAACAGTGAGCTATGAAGATCTTTAATCAAGCTATGAAGATGTACATAAGTATATCTAAATATGCTCTATCAAGCTATGAATATTCTATATTAAAGCTTTAAAGAATACTTGATAGTGTTTTATCATGAGAGAGGTTGTTTGAATTTATACATGTGTTGAGAGCCTAGATAATGGTTATAAGTTTAGCTTCAAAAGCTATTGTAACTTGAAGTTCAAAGGCCTAGAGAGAAAAGAGAGAGATGGTAGACTAATGAGGTATCAGGATTAGTTTTAAATGCATTAGTGAGTAGGTGAGCATTGAAAAAGGTGAATCAAGTTTTTTTAATCATGTAAATGAAGTTTCATGTCATAAATTGAAGTTTAAAGAAAGAAAAAGTGTCTTAAGGTCTCTAGGGTGCACAGAATGAAGTTGTCTATGTGAGAAGGTTTTTCAAGTGTTCAGTGGTATCTGCATAATCAGTACGAGGACCTAATATATTCATGGTAGATGGGTAAGGGTCATAGCTCAATATTCCAATCATTGTTTATTGGAATGAAGGGTTAAGCATTATGAATGATTGTTAATATTGTAAGATGGTTTAAACCCTCAAATAACCCAAATAGTGACCCAATGTCAAAGAAATTATTCTAATGTGCTCATAATTGATTGGTTTGGATATTTTATCTATTAGATCATGAATTCAACTCTCTTAGGAATCTCCAGGTGTGACTTATTTGTTAGGAAAGTGAGTATACCCTATAGGAAAGACCTTATTTTTGATAGATTTATTGTAACAAGTAGAGTTTATTGAGTCAAAGTTGAAAAGTGAATGAAGGTTGAAGCTTAAGAATTATATCTTATGTGGATGGTCTTTTTATAATTAGTTTGTATCCCTTAGGGGTGTTGAATTGATCATACAAGTTGACCAGTCACAAACAAACCTAGTGGTGTAGATAGTAAGAAAACCAAGGAAAAGTGGGAAGTTGATTAGGGATGTGATAACATGGACTAGGGATGAATCCAAGTGCATGGATATGTTTTTTAATACATATAATATATTTTAATGTTGGATATAATTTTTTTAGGTCCGTGGATATGATTAAAATGTTACTTATAAGTTGACCTATCTATTTTAGATAAGATAGTGAAGGTGTTAAGGTTAATTGTAGAGGGTAATGAACCTCTAAGATATGCATTATGCACTTTAACTATATCAACCACTATAGATGGATTTTATATAAAATTGTCAAATTGTTTTTAGTTCATATATGCATGATCAAAATATAATTATGTACCTCCATGATCATACCATGACAATGGATATCAAATAATATTGAAATTATGACATAATATATCATGTCCCCATTGGTAAATGTAAAATATACAACTATTTGTAAAAACAAATATATAATTTTTATTTGAAGATTGTGTATGAATTTATTTCATGTACCTAGATTTATGTTAACTTAAAACATGTTATTTTAATGTGAGTGCATATGCATGGAATATGCCCCCATAATTTATACCAATATCTTAATTTTGAACAATTTTTAATTATTTTAAATTTTATTTTATAATAAAAAACTAATTTCTCCTCATAGAGGCTTATCTCATGTTTAAAATTCTCATTGCATTTGAAAAATAGAGTTTCTATGGATTGGATATGATCCAAATAATTGTGAGGATAAGTCACAACCCTAGGAAATGAAATTTTAACATTAAAATGAGGGTGAAACCCTAGGAAAAAAGTAAAGCTTATGATATGCACAAAAGATAAGGAGAAATCATAGATCAAATACGAAAGCATAGTAATTTTTTATTAATAATATAAATAAGGTTTGAATGCTAAGGGAAAACTAAGGTTTGAAAATGTTTAATTAATATATGGCTTCACTAATGTGTTTTATCAAAACTTTAAATTAAATTGATGATTAACCCTAATTAAGAAAAAAAGATTTGAAATATAGAAAATATTGTAAATCACTTGTAACTAAAAGAATGAAGTAAAAGTAGTAAAATATAATAAACATAACCAAATTAAATAAGGCTAAATATAAATAACACAAGAAGACTTATCTATTTTCTATTCATAAAATATTTATGACTGATAGATGACTAAGACTAATAAACTTAGACTAATTCTGCAGGCCATATGAACTATAATTATAAGTACTCATGATCAAGACCAATTGGAAAAGGACATGATCAAATATCACTAATATCATGTATTGATCAATTTTGTATTCCATTAAAAATTAGGGAAATCATGGAACAATCACTATACCTAATTGAAACATTCATGTGTAAATGAATTTGACCTTCAAATGCATACAAATGACCTAAAATGACTTCTTCAAAGTTAAAACCATAATAGGGATTGTAATGGATAAAAACCTAAAATGATAAATAGGGGATTATAATGGTTTGATCTAACCCAAATCACCTTTATGACGATTTATTTCTACTTATGTATCCAATACTCCAAAGAGGAATTCAAGCCCACATAGTTCTCCCACTTACATTGATTTTGTGATTGTGCTCCTTTTATTACATGTATTAATCTAGAGATGGATTGAATACTTGATAATTATTTGATTTTAATTGGATAAAATAGGCTCTTGAATTAGCTAAATAATTATTCAAATTATTTTATACATATTTTGGAAGAATAAGGAAGCTTTGATCAATGTGTAATAGTGTAAGTATGTCTCAATATTGAAATTGCCAAGAGATTTCCAAGTGATAGAATAGACAAATTAGATGTACATTTATAGTAATCCAAAATGCTAAAATATAATGCTACAATAATTACAAATATAAAACAACCTATAATAAATGATATAAGTTTGAAAAGTAGCCATTGCTATGGTGAAGGATAGGATCAAACCATAGGGGCAAAACCAACTGCCATTATTAACCCATTTTGATTGATTTTATCTTGAAGGATAACATTTGATATTTAAGATCTTAGATTCTTGTACATATTCTTAGAGGGGTTTCTAGTGATTAATGACATTTATGTAGGCCTAATATAGAAACTTATAAAAGGGATAGGTTTGTATAGGTACATAGGATATATAGAAGTGGTTAAATATGTTTAGATTAAGTGATTAAGTAAATTAAAGTAAAAGTGGGATAAAATTGACATTATCAAGTATTTATGACCAAATTAGAGTGATTAAAAACCCAATAGGGTCCCTGATAGTGATTTTGATAGTTTTGGGTAGGTTTCAAATTATCTAACTTTTTTATAGACTTAAAAGTGTTAGTGTCTATGTGTATTGTGGGGTTTGATAGTTAGGTTATTATTTAAGGGTCAATATTTAGTAGTATTTAGTAAAACATGTCACAAGAGAGGTATTGGGTAGTATAAAATAATTAAATTGAAAAATTAATATATTTGTTAAATAAAAATAAAGAGAGTGATTTTAATTAAGGTTTTAATTTTATTAAAAACATTTTATTTGTGTAGATTAATGATTATTTAAAGGATATTCAAATTGATCGACACTGAAATTGATAAATATCAAAAAATTATAATTGTTTTAATTTCAAAATTAGATAATGTAGAAAGAGGGAAATATATTTTATAGAGATGTGTACCTTGAACATATATTCTTCATTCAAATTTTTTTATTTTATATCTATACAATTATAAAGAATACTATAAATAGTAAATTAAGGATTCTCATTGAGAAAAAAAGAGTCACTCAACATGGGAATAGCATGTATCATACTTAAAAGTGTAAAAAGACAAGGGGATAATAAAAAATAACTATATTAAATTCAAATATCTTGATATATGGGTTATTTTGGTAGTGTTAGTTGATAGGGTTATATATTCTTGGTTGTAGATTGAAAATTGAAACTAGACATATGTTTAAATTAAGATAAACCCCAAGTTAGCTAGGGTGGGAACCAACCCAGGCACAACCAAAGACCTGAGTCTCTATGATAATAGTAAATAAATTATCCATGGGTAGATAACCCAACCTAAAAAACAAAAATAACAACATCAATTAGAATAAAATAAAGTACAAATGAATAGTATGAAACAACTGATAAAATAACTAAAATTAGGTCCTAAATACCTACTAAAACTTATCATGAATCTTTCACAAATTTTCCCTAGGTCTTAGACTCGGGGCCTTCCTTTGTGTTGGGTTTCATGCCTTTCATAGTTGGGGGATAAAAAATTTTATTGAGGGTTTGGAAATGGTACACTGAGTTGTTTAAAACATCACGAGATGGAGTTAAAGTTTGATGTTCAATAATAGTCTCCTTCCTTATTCAAGGGTGGTAGAATCTAATGATATACCCTAAAATCCCTCATAGCCAACATTATAGAATATCCCCATAGATTTACTTTTTCTCCAACCAAAATTTTATCATCTCTTTATTTTTAATTTTAAGTATGATTAAATGGCATAAAGTCTAGTGTAAGGAGAACTAGATTCCTATTAAAAATTATTAGAGAAAGGATCCTCATGCAAACCCTTAGTAACTAGACTGGAAGCCTTATGGCAGCCTAGCCTCAAAAGGATAACTAGAGGGTCCTCTTTATTATGGAGAAAGTCAATTCCTCTTTCAATACCTCTAAATTTTCAAGCTCCAAGATAAGTTTATTCTTCAGCTGACACACCTTGGCTTTCTTAAATTTTTCCTTAGAATCCTCTACACTTGCACCTTTAGATATTTTTTTTCATGGGTTTATACTTCTCAAGAAACTATAGATAGCTTGATGCTCCTCACCAGGGGTGTGAACTCAAATAACATGAATATTAGTCTTTGATGCTCTACTACCACCTTTTTATTACCCTTGAAGACTCTCATAGAACCGTTTAAGGAGAAGAGTAAGTAAAAGGAGAGACTAAAAGTAAAAATTAATTTAAAATGATTTAACAATATAAAGTGGTTGGACCTTACTAGACTAAATTTTAAGTCGAGGGTGATGTACAACATCACCTACATATATACCTTAGGTCATACCTCTGGGAGGTCTATTCTATGAAAAATTATAGTGACATCCTTAACAGTTTCTATCGATTTGAAGAATTTGGTTACCCTCTCATCCTTTATTATTTTATCCTTGTAATATTTGAGATCATACAAAACCAAACCAATGGCTTACATAATGGACTATTTAGTAACTTCAATATTCATGCCCCTTAATACAATGACTCATTCTTTCCAAGCCTCAATAAACTCATTTACAAGATTAGCGTCATGCCCAATGATTCTAAGCATGAATTTAGTGAGGCTACCCTTATCTAAAATTTCCCAAATAGTAGGATTATTATTTTGAATTGTAGAATAGAAGATGAGTTTGAGTCTTATAATTTTTTATTTTAGGAACCTCATCCTCTAAGAAATTGTTTTGTAATTAAAAATCCTTCTCTTTATCAAACATGGAATTATGAAATGAGGCCAAAAGTTTAAAAACACTAAAATTGATGAAACACAATGGAAATGTAGTAGATAAATAAAACCAAAAAAATATCAAAGCCTTTAAATAATGAAAGAGTAGTAAATGATCATAAAAAGGAAAATGGTTAATGATTAAACAATGATTATTAGAAATGATGACACATAGAGGCTAAAAGAGGGAGGAAAATGGGTTGGTAGCATACCAAGAAAAAGGAAAGGTAATAATGAAGTGATAGGGGGTGGAAGAGAAGGGAGTTATGATAGGGGAAGGAATGATGATATGCAATGGGTAATAAAAGTGGAAAGGGAAAAATATATAAGATACCAACTTATAAAATCTGACATACACCCAATCGAAGGAGAGGGAAAAATAAAAAAGGGGAACAATGGTTAGAAAAAAGTAGTTCACACCACCAAAAATGTTGAAAAAAGGAAAGGGAAGGAAGAACAAAATTAGGGAAGGAAGAACTAGATTAGGGAAGGATCACAGTAAGGATTTCCATGAAATATTCAAATCCAATAGAAAAAAAAGTTCAAGGTACTTGAAATCATTTAACAAGACCCAACAAAACCCGACTCAAAGGTCTTCCATGGGTCCATTAACAACCAAACAAAATACCTCCTAAGAGGTTACATTGAGTGCCCTTGGTGATTTATTCTTTGATTTATATCTCCAATTTCCTTTGGGAATTTTTTTTCCCCTTTTCTTTTTAGTTTTTCTTTATAGTTCTTTATTAGGGTTCATCTTTTTGTGGTTAAACTAGACATATGTTAAAAAGATTAGGAAATGAAATATTTTCTGATGTAAAAAAATGAATATGTAATAAAATTAATAGAAATATAGTTAAATTTTATATGAAAAAAATCATTCCTAAGGGTCCCATGATGTAAAATTATGAAATCATATAATATATTAAAAATTTAATTTTTAATATTTTTACATAATTCTCTCCTGAACTATTACATGCATTAGATAAAATTAAGAAATGAGGCTTAAAATATATGATATTTTTCATTCATATGAGTAATTCATATAAGATTTTTTAATTTCATGTATTAATATAAATTATTTTTTGTCCAAATATGCTATATTAATCATAATATTGTTATAATTTCAAGATTGGGAATTTCGAACCATGAAAAATTGGTTTAGCATCAAAGGTAAAGTATAAGGATTTAAATAATGAAAAATGTGTGAGTTGGTTTTGAATTTTTTTTATAACCCATTTATGTCCAATATTATTTATCATTAATAAAAATAATTATTAACTTAATTATTATTTTTTTATCGATGAAGATAATATACCCTATAAGTGGGTTTTTAATATCCACCAATTTTATTAAATGATGTAATAAATTGAGTTTAGGATAAGAATATTAATAAATATATTTTTAAATACATTAACCTAACATATAATTTTATAAATTTATGTTAATATCCAATTTTTTTTGGATAAATCTCAATGATTCCCCCATAACTTTACTTTGTTTATATGTAGGATCTTAAACTTGATCTTGATTTTATACATAGTGTTCAAAAAATGCTAGGATAGTGATCATCTATATGATATCTAATTTTTTATTTATTTAAACTCTTTTTATTATTTTATATATTCTCTAAGATTTTATTTTAGTGAAAACAAAGTGGTTTAAAAATTTATAAGTTTATGCAGTTTCCTTGATTATGTAAAAATGTAGACATGTATCCAAAAAAACATAGACTCCTAATTTTAAATTTTATAAGTTTAGGAGGTTTCATTATATGATTTTTTAAGGTAAAAAGAATAAAATATTCCCATTATAAAAAAATGATGTATTTATGGAAGATCATTTTGATATTTATCTTCATCAACAATATTGATGTGAATAATAATACAACCAATAAATAAACCAAACCCATTCTCATATTTATCACACCATGAAATTATTTTATGATTTAATTTATTTTGAATAACTATTTTTATAGTTATGAACATAGGATAGAAGAACATAAAAAATCTATGGGTGTTATACACTTTATTTACTTATTAATTCTAATATGGATAGAAAATAAGAATTATCTTTGAATAAATGTCCATGATTCTTATTAATGGTTTTTTTAAATTTTAAAACCTTAAAAGTGTAGAGCCTTCCTATAAGTGGTATTAAAGGGGATTTAATATTCAACCTAAGAGTAGAGATGATAAAGGGTCAATATATTTTAGAAAAATGGAGCCATTTTTTCAAAATTATGATGACAAGGTTGGTCAAAATGTAAACAAATAAATACATATATTTTTTTAATAGATATTTAAAATTATAAACGCACTAATTTTAATTTTTTTTTCTAATTAGAATATTATTGTTATAAAGGTTCTTGATAGGAAATATATTACCTAATTTTTTTTATAAATTGTAGTGATAATATATATTTTCTATGATAAGAGGTCACAAACTGGACATGCCTATTAAATTTAGACTAGAAAGAGTGTTAAAATTTATTTAAGGTAAGGAATTTTTTATTATTTTTAATAATAATAATAAAGTAGACGTAGTTATATTATTATATTTTTCAAGTATTGGGATGAAAAAAATTATTTAATAGGGTGTTTCATCTTATAATAAGATTGTTTGGGTAGTCTATATGTATAACCATATGTTTTTGGTATATCGTAAGTTTGTGATGCTAATGAATTCCAAGAAAGTTATATTATTTGGATCGGTAACCACCAAAATATAATTTTAGATATAGAGGGAAAATTAAATATGGTTGAACAACATTAAGTTGGAGAATTGTATTTAAAACTAAAATTTAATGATATTGGCTTTTAGTGAAAATTAAAAAAAAACATACAAATGCCATTGACGTATGACAAAAATCAAATCATGAAAATAAAGGAATATGGTTTACATGGTCTGATAACAAAAAAAACCAAAGCAAAAAATATAATAAAGATTAATTAAATTCATGTTCAATAAATAACACTTTATTGTGCAAGATAACTTGGAGAATAATATGGTTCATGTTTTGGAAAAATACTTAAAATATCACCATTTATTAATATAAATAAATATGGAATTTTTATCTAATTTTAAAAAGTATAAAATATTAATTTAAGATCAAAATATATTTATTTCATAGTGTATACACTAAATTTGATATTAAGTATTTGATAATGACAAGTTTGACATATATTTATCACACATGACTTGTGCACACAAATATGATCTTAAGTTTCCATCTAACCCTATCCTAGGGATTTATACTAATATAATATTTATATTTTACTATTACACACCTAAAATAACCACACTATCTATTTCAAACCTAAATATTATCCTACACAAACATGTTTAGATGTTTAGTTTAGTCCTTAAGGGCACTAGTCACTATTATTGGACTAGATCAATATCACTAGTCGATACTTTCCTAAGCCTAATGTTATTAACCCTTTTAAAAAACATTATCTTTTCAAGTATAATACATTTTGGGTTGGCCCATACATTTTAGATAGTGTAGTGTTTTAAATTGCCTATTTGGACTCATATATATACAAATCAAGGACTCACTTGATAGGGACTTGGAACTAACCTAGTGTGTGTGTGTGTGTGTGTGTGTGTGTGTGTATATATATATATATATATATATATATAATTATTCCTCCCAAATTCAAAAATAATCACTAGGATCAATTATAATCCAAGTTTGAATCATACCAAATCCATGTTAAAGTAATCATTATCAAGCATCAAAGATAAATCACTAATTTCATTTATATAGTGAATTATCACAATTGAACTAGGTAGGAGAACTATGTGTCGCTTGATCTCCCTCCTTAGAGTATCAGATACATAGGTATTAGTTACCATCAATCAAGGTTATTGGGATTATCCTATCCCATTATAGTTTCTTAGTTTTTAAAGGTTTATAAACATCAAAAACACACTTAAGATTTCAAGGTGAAAGACACTAATTTCTTTGATTGTGCACATTATTAAGATCTAGAATCACACATTTTTTAGAGATAGGAAAAGGTGAATATATGGCCAAAAATAACTATATACAAGTCAATATTGATCACTACAATTCACTATCAACTATTGATATTGACACTACCTAATGAAACCATTACTACACAGATAGATGTAAAGTTTCATAACTTGACGAATCATAGGCCCATTTTAGTTCATTTTAAACTATCAAAAGTTAATCACATTGAGATAGTCAGTCATAAAATCTTAGTCCTTATATCTTTTATGTACATACTAAATTTAACATATACCACTTAGATGTATTCTTGATTTTTATATCTTAATATATGAATTCACATAGTAGTTTCTATATTAAATGAATAAAATAATTCATCTTAATCCAAATTAGGGTAAAAAATATTGGTGAACCACTAAATTAATCAATTTGTGTCAAACCCTAGGTATCTATTAGGGTTTCATCCTTATAGGGATTTAGTTTTTTTGTCTTAAGGTTTTAGTTCTAATTTTGGATTTCCCCACACAAAAAACTATAAATATTTTCACCATTTTCCATATCCTTATGCATAATTTCATGATTCCATATTATAAAATATTATAAGGCTAATTTACTTGTCCTACCTAAGGAATATTTATATATTAAGTTTTTCCATATAAATCATAACATAATTTCTTTAACTTCATATAAAATGTATACGATGAACATTTATTATTATTTTGATTTTGTAATTGTTCATGAATATGTGCAAATAGATAATTGTTTTAACATGCCTTGATTAGAACTTGACAATCAAGATAATGATGAGGGAATATATATATATTTATTCCAATGGATTTAATGGGGTAGATCTTGACTAATTTAAACCCTTGTTAAATTTTTGTGAAGGACTACATCAATATCTTAAAGATGTGGATAGGGTAGTAAAATTGATCCTAACATCTAAGGCCACACATAAAGAAAATATTACTACATCTTAGAAACAATACAAATATCCCTTTACCATTTTTGACATATCCTTTCAAGATATTACTTCCACTTTAGGTGTTCAAATATATAATACTGATACTATTCATATATTAACACCGCTACTCAGATATGTAACATCCACCCAAGGTATGGGGGAAACAAAAGGTCTCCAATATATTTCCATTCATATTCATACATTGGTAACCTTTACCCCTCCTATGATAAATACACATGTTACATAACCATCCTTAACTATTGCACATTCCTTTGAGTAGAATTTTATAGCTTTACATGTTAAGGTGTTGTAGTTAGAGCAACATACATCTGGAAGTAGTCATTAAATTGACTAATATAATAGCATATCCTTTACATGTAGGTTTTTTATCTCCTAATATTTCACTATATAAAGGTATATTTGATCTACAACAATACCTTTGATCATTCCATATAATAATATTCTATTATGTACATAATGAAACATGATTAACCAAGTTATTATAGATAATTATTAGGGAATATGATTTGAGATGGTTCTATAACCTTCCCCTCAAATCATTTAGAGCATCTATCCCATGGTAATATTGGTTTATATCATATTTAATTATCAACATTTATGAGATAATATATTATATGTAGATTTCTATACTCAAACAAGGTTCCATCAATCCAATCAATGATTATGTACTTCAATACAATATAATAATAGTTAATATGACTATTATTATGGCTGAAATTAAGGTTGAAGACATATTCAATCAAATTTTACATGCATCACTACATGAGATAATCATATTAAATAGATTCAAATCCTTCAATGACTTATTTCACACATTAAGATAAAGAAGCTAAGCTAATAATTTTGAAAAAAAAAATGTAAGTATATATCTACTCCTATATTTACTTAAAAAATAAAATTTAAAATCATACTAAAGATATAAAGTCAAACCAAATGACAACTATAATGAGAAAAAAATGAAAAATAATGTAATATCACAACCTAAAAATCAATATAAAATATCAACTTCATTGGAGAGGCAATTTTCTAGATTACCATAACCTTCTCATATACTATTAAAAAACATACTTGAGTGAAACCTTATCACTCTTCCTCTTCAATTATTTTATCCAATTAATTCTACACCAAATAATAATTTTAACAATACATACTATGACTATCATAAAATTTTAGGACATTCTATAAAAAAAATCTTCAAATTAAGGGATATGATAAAATATCTTATTGATGACAACACTATTGAGTTGAGAAAAGCTACAAAGAAGTTGAAAATTTTCAATGATCCTTTTCCCAAGCATAAGATGGAAAAAATTAAGGATTCTTAAAAATTACAATATACATATAATATTCATCCTCCACTTGAAACATATGATCACCCAATAGACTCAATTATTGATACACTTATCTGTACCTCACTAGATCATCCTATGATCACATTTGATGATAATGAGATTATCAATAATGGTTCATATTTTCATGCATTGATCATATGAACTTATATCAATGAGTAACCCATACATAGTGTCATGATAAAAAATGAGTTAAGTAAGAACATGTGTATAATAACACTTATTTACTCACTTGGATACACATAACATAATATAAAGGGTACAACAAAAATAATTAAGGGCTTATATGGACAAAAAAACCCTTGGATACATAGTGTTACAACTTAATGTGGGATTTTACATATTATCCAATCCATTATTAGTTTTAAAGACTATTAAGGTCTTTGACATTTTTTTAGGATGCCCTTGGATGTAAATATTCAAATAATACCATATGTAGTGTATCAATGTCTAAAATACATACATTTCAATAATATAGTCATAATTATATGTCTATGACATGCGTGCCATATAAATACAATGTTATATCTTCCTCCTCAACCACTACCACTACAATTGGTTGATACACCCATACATGCTCAATATGTAGATATAGTGGTTATACATATGCAAGATATTTCTTTACACCTAGTTCATAGGAGAGTAGTTGACTATACTAGACAACTAAATATTCAATTCCCATTATATCAAAGAGCTATTTAGAGCTACTAGAGGCAATCATCTCATATGTTTTGCAGTTAGTTAGTACTATAAAAATTTCTATGTGTTATAAAAAAAACATAGGCAGTGAGACATTATCATACTATACAATGGACCCTATATAGTCTTAGGACTTATAAAGTAACCCATCATACATGGGATCATATGAGTAGTGATCGTGATAGTTACTTTACAACAAATGATTTTTTATCAAATTATGATACACATATATATGGTACCTTTTGATCATGATAGGTGATTACTACACTATGTTATACATGAAATACCTATGGTCCTCCTATTTATGGTATCATTAGTTATCACTTTTCAAATTTAATTTATTTACAAGTTATAAAAAATTTAAACAATTCTAAAACATTAAAAATATAAAAAAATCAAGACCTAGGCATGACATGATTTCTATATTACACTATTTAAATATGTTGTTTATCACATGTTTTGTTTATGAAATATTATTTTCATGAACACATGCATCTCATTATATAATATTATTATAAAATACATTCATATTACACATGGACACACACACACACACACACACACACACACACACACACACACACACACACACACACACACACACACACACACACACACACACACACACACACACACACACACACACACACACACACACACACACACACATGTTGGAATTTCCTCTACCTAGATGTTGAAATATCTATATTTCTTACACATGTCTTGATACTTACTCATATATTATATAATGCTACATGGGTATATTATTTTTATAGGATATGATAATCATAAATATATATGGTGTAGACTAGTATTTACTTATTATATTCTTCATTGATGTTCTTACTCTCTTGAATGATAGGCTACTTTGAGATTGTCTATTATATGTAACCCCTTGGTCATGTTTGTCCCATATTCATGTCTCTTTATGTGTGTCTATTGGACTTACTTGATGTGAAATATTTTTGCCCCTCATTTTTAACGTACTAATTTCCATTATGTATGTCCCTATCCTTTTTTTTTATGACATATTCATATCCCTTATATGTGGAACTTGGAATTATGTGTGACACTAACTTTTGATCTTGTTGCACTTGTTGAGCTTATTAATATTTAGTGGTGAAATGATACATATCATGTAATTTTATAGTTTAATAATATTAAACTATCTTTCAATGATTTTTACTATTATTTTCTTCATATATACATCTATCTAGACATGAATTTGATATACCTTACATTATATGTGTTAAATATATACCTTGATTGATATATACATTACTATGACATCATAATATTTTAATGTCACACTATTATACATGAGTCTATATTTATACATTACATTATATGATAAAATTTTATTTTTAGATGAATAACTTACAAGACACATCCCTCATCTTAAAATGGGGGCATTACAATGTGCTTGTCATAGAGACACAAGTATTGATGAATAGAAAATCAGATAATGAGAATTAGTGTATATATTTCAAAGACTTAGACTAACTAAAATATCACATGAGTTAATTTAAATGATATATATTGTCACATATATACAAATTATGGAGGCATATACCATGCATATGAGCTTAATTTACAAATACTTGAGACCATATCCATACACACTTGGGTGAATATGCATGGGTATATACACACAATTTAAAATATTATAACTTATATTTTTTTCAAATATACATAAATTTTGGATATATGATCTTAGTTTCAACATACATATGTATATCATTCTATATCAATTAATACATATTTAGGGGGCATGATACTAGTTCATGAACATACACACTATGTTGGTTTATAATTGGTATAGTTTTAAATTATCATGATACTAATTAATACACATTTACACATTATGTATTAAACATTATTATAGTTGTTTATTTACAAATAAGATTTTCATTCTACACAAAATAGTGAGCAACCTTGAATCTAAAATCCATATGTAGTGGGTTGAATCATGTTTTTATGGGCAATGTGGATTGAGGTTCAATGATGTTCATCATGTAATTAATTCTAGATAACCCTTCATGTGGTTCCCATTATTTATATGATATAATTAGTTATTTGGGTTAGTGAATCACATACTTATCCCCAAATTTATGAGCGTTATGACATTTTTAATTTCCAACCCAAAGGCTTACATAGTTACACATAATTAGGGTTTGATCACTCTTAGTTTATCCATCACTCAATAATAAGAACCAATCTCCAAGTGATTCTACAAAAAGCACCTTTATTTAATGATAAAACAAGGAAACATCATCTCCAATAATTTTTTAGCACAACATGGCTTTCACCAATGCACACATGTATTCCTTATTTTCTCTTTATTTTCAAAATTTCAAGTTAAAATTTATAATTTTAATTTATGTAAAATGAATCCCATATTTTTGTTTCATTTTTTGTTATGGAGTGACCTACATAATTGGATATTCATACCAAATACAAAGTGTTTTATACATAATCAAGCATACCTTTTCATTTTAATCTAATAATTCCATTGCTAGAATAAAATGGGGGGCATTTTTAGACACTAAAATTTTGTATTAAGTACTTGACAATGATAATATTGGCATATATTTACCACCAATAAGTTCTGTGAAATAATATTATCCAAAATTTTCATTTTGCCTTATCTTAATGCATTAAATTGACCTTATTGTCTATTTCAAACATGCATATATATGCCTAGATGATCAGTTTAGTCCTCTTGTGCAAGAGCCACTAATGATAGACTGTGTCAGTATCACTAGTCAATATTGTCCTACACTAAACACTACCAATCCTCTCCCAAAAATGGTCATTTTTAAAATATAATACATTTTTATGGGTTAGCTATACATTTATAATAGTTTAGTGTGAGATATTACCCAATTAGACTCGTACATATTTATATACTATCACACATTGATAAAAAGATCATTACTCCTCTAAAATTTAAAACCAATCTCTAAAATAAATCATAAGCCAAGTGTAAATCATACATAATCCAAGTAAAATAAAATATTTTTATGTATCAAAACCAAAATATTAGTTTATTTCATATATCGAAGGAGAAAAATAATGTAATCACACTAGGTGGGATAACTATGCATGTTTTGATTCCCTCCTTAGAGTTGGTAATAGGGGTGATTTGGATTAGCTCAACTCATTACACTTTCCCAATTTTTTAAATTTTTATCCCTCAAAATCACATTAAGGTTTTAATGTGGAAGATGATTTTTGGGTTTGTATATATAATTAAGGTTTATAATCACACACACACACATTAGAGATAGTTGAAGGTGAGCATGGGACACACACTATTTTTTTTACATATCATTATCTAAAATTACATGTCAATATTGATTGTCAATACTAACTTGTTATTGATAGATTCAAACCTAAATAGACATAAATTCATTTATAGAACTTGATAAATCATAATACTATTTCACCTATGTTTTACACTATCAAAATTCAATCATAATCAGATAGGAAATTATAAAAGCTAAGTATTCATCCTTTTATATATTTACTATATTTACCATAATTACTAAATCATTTTAATTAATTTTAGAATTTTACATTCATATGTATGCTTTAATTCCATATTTTAATATCTAAATTTAAATAGCAGTTTCTATCTTAATTACATTAAGTAATTCATCTTAATCCAAAATAGGGTAAAACACATGGATAAAGTTAAACCCATTTGGCAGATTTTATTTAATTCTTATAGTTTACTTTAAAAATTATAAAATTAGTATATTTATTTAGAATTAGAGAAAATTTTCATAATGGTATGATATAAATAAGGTAATGATTTGAAATAAACCATTGGAGGATACACAAGAGAGACTAATAAAAATTGAGTGGTAACCATAAGATCACATAGACTATAATGACTTATATGAATAATTGGTTAAAAAAGAATGAGATTAAGTCTTTTCACACCTAAATTATATGTTTTTTTGGAATAACACTGGTGATTGGGTTGGTTTAGTGTCACTTATTCATTTTTATTTGTTTTTACAAATTTTACTCATTATTAGATTGAATACAATGCTACATAGCTATGCAAACCCAAAGTAAGTTAAACTATGTTTGTGCTATAAAAAATCCTCAAATAAAAAAAATAAAAATGGGATGGACCATACATCCTCCCACTTCATTTTATTTGTCATATTAGTGAATAAAGTGATATCAAGGAATAAAGAGACAATAAGGACCTTAAAAAAATAACACCATATACCTTGAGATAAAGATAGATCAAACATCTACAATAATGATGGAGAAAGTTAAAAATAAGGAAAAGGAGATTGAAATAATTGAGAATGAAGGGATAAAAGGATTTTTTCCTACTAACATAGCTTTATGTGTAGAGTAAGATTAAAGGGAAAGAGTAGAGGAAGACAAAGAAAATATCCAAATATATATGAATATGAAGATTATAGGTATATATTTTTTTAATGTTATATTTGAATTTAATTTATATTTATATTTATATCATTTATATAAACATTTATAGAAACAAATATAGTAAAAATAAAATAAAACCCTAAAAAAACCTATGAAATGCCATTAACTAACCCTATAAAACCCTAGGGATAAAAAGCTATTATAACCCATAGGAAAAAAAAAAAAAAAACTATAGAAACCCTTGATGCTCACTTCACTCTTGTCTAAAACCTTAATTTTTATTGAATTCTTACTAACTTATCCAATTTATCTAATACAATATTCTTTTTTCATGATTTTTTTTCACAAAATTCTCAATTTAGTTTCATCTATTTTCTTGCATATTGTTCTATCTCTTTTTAAGATTATTTCTTTCTAAATTCATTTTTATTTTATGCTTATTTTTTAGTGTTTATTGAGATGGATTAGTTTCCATTTCAAACCTGATTTTCATGTATCTTAGTCTAATTTTCAACCTTCATCATTGTATCTAATCATTATTTAACCTTGCCCAACATTAAAATTGCATTCAAAGAAAAAACATTAATTCTTCCTAATTATTTTTCAATAGCTTAAGTAATTGTGCCTATAGATAAAAAATGATTTTATAATTATTTATGCATGTTTAAAATGCTTATAAGCTCTAATATGTATGTTTTACTATTGATTTATCAATCAAATGAAACAAATTTATGTTAAAGTAATAAAATGAAATAATGGCTTTAAAAAAGGATAAAAACTCAATTAAACAATTAGGATTAGTTTTTTATTGTTTTACACATTGAATGAATGTTTTCAATATTATGCATGTGCAACCAATAGTCCATCCCTTGGAAACCAAATTTGGATGACATTGTATAGGATGGTTTATATTAGGTCCAACTATCATAATATAACACAATGTGACATTGAGTAAAATTACCATATCCCTCAGGTACCTTGATAGTCTTAAAATGGGTAATTATTTTTAAAATTTTATTATTTAATTAATTTTATATATTTTTATACATCTAATTTTGGTATAATACCCTTTTACATAGGTGGGTTATATATTTGTTATCCTACTTTCTCCACTTGTGTATATTTGACTATTTTTAGGACATTGCCTACCTTGTGCGAGCTCATTTTGGCATTATAACATTTTAAATGTCTTCAACATTCAAAATATTTACCTATATTTATCCTCAAGCTTAATTTAAACATTTTTTTAGTTTCTTTCCAAATTCTTGTTTTGAATTTTTTTTATTTAGTCATCTAAACAAGATAAGACTATGAAAATTCATATCATATAAGACATGACATAAATTACAAATATCTAAATGTTAAACATAAGATTGATAGTGAGCTTAATATTCATATAAATGAAATAGGATAGGGTAATTATCCTGTTCAGTATTATATTTTGATCATTATCTACTGATAATCACCAAATATAGCCTAAAATGGATCTATGGTCATTGGATTAGGAGATTGATTATTAGAATCTATCAGGACATTATCAATAATGCTTAGAATCCTACAATCACTAAACATGTTCATCATCCATTTAAACTATATTCAACTATATGTATGGTATATTCCACCACCAATTATTGAACTTTCCTTTTAATATGTTTTTTTTTGATTAATTTTAGATGCTTGGTCTTGTGCATAGATTCAAATTTGTGTTCCTTCACATTGAACCCATATATTCCACTTTCAACACTTTTTTGGCCTATAAAAATGGGTTGAAAATATTCAACCATCCCCTAATGAGGTTTTTAATGTTCACCATATTCTAATATTCTATAAAGGCCTCAAACTACATGTAGTTCTCCCACCTATGTGTATGTGTGCTCAATAGTGATACACTAGAATGTAGTGAAACCTATTTGGATTTTAAAACTTGAAATTATGTAACTTTGACTTTAGTTTACATGTCTAGACTTTTCTTAGGGAGTTTTCTTTTGAAATACTATTCAATTTTATATGCTTTAGGATATTTCCTCAAGGATCTGTAGATGTATTCCTAAAAGTGCTAGTTATTTTCCAAGTGACCTCTAGATAGGAATATCCTTAAACTTGATGTATTTATATATAAAATTATTTGGGTGATTTTCCTCCCTAACTACCATGAAAATCATGTGGGTTGATGCAAGGGAATGGGTTGAATTTTAAAAATATCCATTTGGATAATCTAGGACACTTTTAACAAAAGAAAACACTTATATTAATTGCCAACATTTGATTTTTATCAACACTATCAATAATGGAGGAAACAATAATTTAGAAGATGTTAAAATCATGCATATGATAATATAATGCTTATGCACATACTAGGGAGATTTTATATGTGAATGATGAAAAATTAGGAAATCCATTATGATAGATAGATAAATGGCTGAGAGAGAAAAGTGTGAAAGAGTCATATGTGTATGTGCAAGTCATATATTTAAATAATAGGCCAAAAATGACATATTGAAGTGTATAATACCAAATTTATGTCTATAAATATGTCATCTTTAGTCTGGTATTTAAAATGATAATAAATTTGGTACCTAAGGGTAATCACATTTTTTTCTTCATGTATGTTTTGGGCATCCAGATTTATCCACTAAAAATGTGTATTGAAACATGTAGAAAATAAAATTACACTCATGATATAAAATCTAAACCTATCTAGATAACTAAAATATTTGAAATTATTAAAATTAAGGAATAAATAGACATATGAGTATACAAACTAAGATATTAGTTAGTCTAACTTTTAGAATACCATGTGGTGATTATGCCTCAAATAAATATTCAATTTTTTCCTGTATACATTTTTTAGAACCTATGTAGATTTGTATTCCAAGGTGGAGCTCCAAATTATACATGTAGGTAAATTTTGAAACTTTAAATCAATAATTTTAGTTATATTTTAGACTGATAATGCTTATGTACTTATTTGCATTATCTTCATAAAAATATAAAAGTGAAAGTGTAAAAAAATGCATACCCTATAATATAATCCATCTATACCTCAATGTGATAAATAATTCCCTAAAATTATATGTCTCTCTATCCAATCTAGTAAATTTAATCCAATCT
Organism: Torreya grandis; assembly: GCA_037957365.1. Taxonomy (NCBI): domain Eukaryota; kingdom Viridiplantae; phylum Streptophyta; class Pinopsida; order Cupressales; family Taxaceae; genus Torreya; species Torreya grandis. Next base: position 1,167,056 of record JARHVA010002545.1, read on the forward strand.
AATAGTTTTTTTTAATATGATCCCTATAACTTGATAAATATTTAATATTATACATTTAATTGATAATTATGATGTATATGATCCATATTATGTCATAGAGTTTATTATATATCTGTCATGATCCTATCAAATTCCCCATATATGCCCTACATATCTGTAAATATTTCTCCATATGAATAATAATATGACCTAATATATCACATTTAAATCATGTAATTTGAACCAAAATATAATTAAATTTCTATCTTGTCTTGAATCTCTATGACAATCCCATAAGTATGACCATTTTTGAGGTGATGGATTAAGCCTAGGCACTCACCTATATATATATATATATGTTATAATATAGATTGAGCATGGAACCTATATATATAGGGCATTAGAACAACCACTGATCCAATTCTCACTCCCTATTAGAGAGGGATATAAATAGATTATTATTTATTATCTCTCTTAGGATTTTGGGATATTTCAAGAGAGATAAATAGATAATCTACCACCCTATCCATCTCTATTCATAGATAGATCAGGGGTTCTCCCCTAGATATATATCCTTAGTTGTCAATGAACCTATCTCTATTTTCTAAATCACTCATCTCAAAATAAAGGAGTTATATCATCATGTTATATATAAATATGTAAGCATGTAAAGCATATATGCTAACATGATTATATTAGTTCATCATATAATTTTTTATCATTCATAACATATGAAACATGCATCCTAAGACATGCATGTGTCATTTCAAGTAGTTATAAAAAATAGACATGCAATAATATTAATCATTGAACATGTAATCAATAAATAATAATCCATGAAAAATATTTGTTATATGAATCATGTAATTACATGAGTATAAAAATGTGTGATATGTATCACAAAACTAAAATATAAAAAGTAATTTAGATAAATACACACATATGCACAAAATGTCATGGTCAATATGCACACCAACACTCAAGACAACATGATTTTGACCCAATCCTAATGAAACATTGATAAAATGATAATTACATGAAATAGAGGATACTTGAATTAGCTAACACATGAGTTAAAAACACACAATCATTGTATTCATGTAAACATGTAGGATGACACTTAATGTAACACTTGTCAATGGTCACTTAATGTAACAATATTTAATAGTCACTAATGAAGACACAAAATATAACCCATAATTGTCACATAATGTCATGGACACCAATTATCACATAATGTAATACAAAATCAAGTATCACACCATGTAACTATCATCAACATCAAACATACATAAAATAAGTAAGTCTAGTATATAAAAACAATCCACATTATCAATTATGGAGGGAAGAGGGAAGAGGGAGCGTGGTCGCAGATACGGCTGTGCTGAAACCCTTACCTTCATGGCTGTGGTTTTTGGAGACTAGGTCCCAGAGGCAATGGATACCTTGGTGCTGAGCGCGGCATGGAAATGGGTTTCTTTTATTGTGTGAAGGGGGAAACTTTATTTCCCTGTTTAGACTGTCAAAACCAGTCCATGGTGAGGAGTTGGCCATTGAGATACTTGATCAACGCACTTGGAGAGGGTTTGGTCATGGGGAGGGCCTTGAATGGATCCCCATAGTGGTAGATGATGTGATATTAGTAGATCAGGTGGGGCTTTATTTCTACTATAACCCCAGGGGCAAGAGTGAAGATGAGTTTTTTGGGGGTGGGTGCCAGATCCAATTTTTTGCCATTGCCTTCCATCTGTGGGGTCGTAGCTCATGATGAAGTGCTTGAAGACATATTTTGACAAAAAAATTTATTTCCAAGGTGGTGGTGCCTCTATGTTCTATAGAGGGGGAGAATGGGTTGATGATCAGATGGATGGTTGGGGTAATGGTGGTGTTGGTTCTGGGGTTTGTTTCACTGTTTGTTTGGTTGGGGATGGGGTCTGAAGGTGGACGTTAATGTGGCTCCCAAAAACCCTTCCTCATGTTAACACTGCTCTAAAATGTTTAGATCTATTATTGCATGGATTTTTTAAGGTTATAGGTCCTTGTAAAATTGGGGTTCCTATTTCAGGTCGTAGAACCTAGTTTTATTGTTTAGGTTTCAGGTCCTTGTAAAACCTGGGGAGCTTTGTCTGGTTTATTTTGGTGGTTTCAGGTCCATGTAAAACCTAGTTTTGTTACTATTTTTTAGTGGTTTTGCCTGTCTAGGTGGTTTATATTGCTTTATCTTTTTTGATTTGTAAAGGGTTTCAAGGCCTCTTCAAAACCTACTTTTACCTTAATCTAAAACAATCCACATCATCATCTCACATATAAAATTACACTATTTATAATGTATAACAATATAAATAGTGTATGCAAGAGAAAATAATGTCTAATCAATATAATTATCCCAATATGATAAATCAAAGGGTCATATAAATGTATAACCTATATATTTTACCAATATTCCCCTAGTATAAGCATGCCCCCAATGTAAAAAGGTATCCATTGGGTGTATAAATGTCCCACACATATATGTCCACATCATATATAACCCATATGTCATGCATCCTACCCATTTATACCATGAATAAATAATGGATATGTAGTCTACCATTTTTATGATAAATAAAATAAATGAGAAATGTAAAATAACAAAGTATTCCATGCATAAGTCTTCATTTTTTGTTTTAAATATTTTAATGTTTTTCATAGTTTGTATTTTTTTTGTGTTTTAAATTTGAGTTAAGTTCTTACTACCTAATGATTCCATCAATGGGATGTTCACATGTGGGGTTTGGATAAACCATGGAAAATGTTACACACTATGGGAAAGTATAAACACATGTATTTGTATCCAAATTTGAGAATTGATCACACACTATAACATATCCATCATGGTCATCAAAGCCAAAATGACCTTGTATACCTTGTGTAGCTATATAAACCATAGTATTTTTTGAATTTATTTATACTTGATAATTATAAGATGGTGTTCATTATGGAACATGTAGTTTAACTTGTAAAAACAACTTATTTCATGATTTTTTAGGTAACATTTGCTTTAAAACCTAAATAGACTTCTGATGTGGGAAATAAATTAATAGTATTTTATGATGATATATTACATACTATTAAATAGATTATATAGAATTAATCTATTGACTAATTTTACTCCAAGTCAAATTAGGTCAACCCCCTTATAATTGAAAACTTCCATAGTGTATCCTAGGTTGTAAAGTAGTCCACCATGGTCATAAATAAGGTCAAATACTATGTTTTATCTTAGTCACATTTGCCTAAGCTCATCTTATGTCATTTTATGTCCTTTTGGGTCATTTTAATGAAATTTTACACTTTTCCACTAATAAAAAAGGTTTTCAAGATGAAATATAACACAAAATATGTCAAATGAGTGTCAGGGAAGGTTTTGGAGTTGACATGTTATAAGTTTAATGTTAAAAGTGAGAAGATCACTTGCAAAAAGATGAGTTGCAATTGTTGTATGGTTTTCAAGATAGATATACAAAATTTGAACCCTTAAAAAGTGTCCCTTAATATCCTTATGGTCAATTTCCATGATCATGTGGCTTTGATATCTCCAAAAATGATGAAAATTGATCACTCTCTTTGGCAGGTCAAAGAAGTCAATCAATTTGTAGCTGGTATGGAGAGGAGGAGGAGATTTGGTTTGAGTCCACTTGGTGGTTGTTATTACTCCTATTAAGCTCTCATTTCATGGTAATATTTTTTATTTTGGTGGTTTATGAACCATCCCTATAAATTTTAGTGACTTTAAACTGCCTACACATCCCCAACGGCTTCAATTTTCTTTTCTAATTGCTTTGATCTGAGTAAACTAAGTAGTGAATATGGTATTACAAAGAATGTATATTCATCTCATGACTAAATTCAACTAGTTGATATGTGTGTTCATATAAGGTAGGAAATATCATCCTTGATTTTTGATTAACACCATTATTGATTTGCAAGACAAAGTTTACATAGTTACGAAGTTTTGTCTTCTATGAAATGGATTCAAGATCAAGGTAATGTACCTATGTTTATCTTATCAAAACATGTAAGTTATTTTCTCCATGGAGGGTTTTTATTTAGAGACCTCAAGGTTTATTGAGATAGATTATAAAACCATGAACAAATAATGACCAGACATCCAATATACGTAGCACCTACAGTCACTTATAGGTATGTATGGAGAATGGGGGAGCCATTCAAAACTCAAGACATAGGTTGTGTTTAATCTCAAGACTTGAATGATATTTTAAAGTCACTTAAGGTTCATAAACTATAGTCAAGACTCCCTCAATCAATTTCTATAGGTGCAATATTGAGAAACAATGCAAAGTGGGAACATGTACCTTATTTTCTTTGAATAATGTTTCTACCTGATATAATTTCTTCTTTTAGTGGATTATAGTGAGGTTTGTATGAGCCTTAATGCTCTATTCTTATATCTTAATCCTATAATTCACTTATTAACATGAGTGGAAGTGGTCAGGTCAAGATAGATTAATGATAACTGAAGTTTCAACTCAGACAAATCTTGATTGGGAACATTTAGTAAATACATTGCATTAAGCCTAGCACCTAGAATACAACTAGTGCACTATAATATAGAGAATGGTACATAATTATAAGGCATGAGATGTTAAGGTGTGGAGCCTAAAAGCTTCACATATGAGCACATTTGACAGTTTTGGGTTTACACAGTCACCAGCGTCGGTCAAAAGGGACCGACGTCGGTCAGGTGCAGTTGAAGAGACACCAACGTCGGTAGAGGATCGGCTGACGTCGGTCATAGGCAAGTAGGTAGGAACCGACGTCAGTTACCTATGCATCTAGAATGCTATTTCCAAGGACAGAATCGAGTGTTTGCATGATGAGTTTAAGTCTTAGTCTTAAGTTCACGTCTCTATTATTAGTAAGATTGTTTTTAGAGCCCTTGTTCAAGAGGCTTAACTGTTGGTTGTAAGTGCATGATCAAGTCTCCTAATTCTTTATGTAGAATTAGATCTTCTTAGCTTAGTGTGGTTATTGTAGTAGTTCATTGTATGTGAATGTTGAAGAATAGTACAGAGTTGAATCAATCCAGGTTGTTGGAGTTGATTGTACTTGAGAGAGAGAGCTCTTGAGGGATAGAGATCTAGAGAGAGATCTTGTGCATCTGAGAGAGGTGTGGAAGAAAGAAGTTTATTAAATTGTATTCCTTATGTAAAGATTTTAATACAAGTTTTCAAGGTGGTTTCTTGTATCTCTTGTTCTTGCTATTTATCATTCTAGTTACTTATCTATCTGATTTAATTCTGCAATTTATTACTTTCATAAGTGTAATCATATTGTTGGTTAATCCCCAACAAGTGGTATCAGAGCCTTGGTTGTAGGTTTAGATCTTGATATCCAATAATCAGTATCAAAGCTCAGGTTCACTAATAGGTGGTTCAGATCTATGTAGTGTGTATTGATTACAGGTTGCTCACAGGGGTTTCTACAGGGATTTATGTTTGAGTGGGAGAAGCAATGGTAGAAGAAAGTAAAATAAGAATGGAGAAGTTAAATGGCAAAAATTATCAACATTGGAGAATACAGATAGAGGATTATCTGTATTAAAAATATCTATACTTACCATTAGGTGGGATTGCAAAGAAGCCCATAGACATGGATGATGAAGAATGAGAAGTTCTTAATAGAAAGGCTCTGGGATCTATAAGACTGAGTCTAGCATCTAATATGATATCTAATTTATCACAGGTAAAAACAATGGTAGAGTTGATGACTACTTTAGCAAATTTGTATGAAAAACCCTCAGCTTCTAATAAGGTATATCTTATGAAGTAGCTATTTAATTTGCATATGCAGGAAGGTGGATCTATATATAATCACCTGAATGATTTCCATGGTATTTTAAATCAATTAAGTTCAGTCAAAATTGTATTTGATGATAAAATAAAAGCTCTTTTAATATTATGTTCTTTGCCTGAAAGCTGGCATAGCTTAGTAATGGCAGTTAGCAATACTGCATCTGCATCAAATATTTTAAAAGTAGAGGATGTTGTTAGTGTTATCTTGAATGAGGAAATTTGCAAGAAAAGCACATAAGAGATATCTGGGAATGCTTTAAGTTTTGAGAGTAGGGGAAGGCAAAAAGAGAAGAGCAAGAAAGGGAGATCAAGATCTAAGTCTAAGGGGAGAGGTAGATCCAAATCCAGAAATGGCAGGAAGCCGCAATGCTGGAATTGTGGAAAGATGGGGCACATAAGCAGAGATTGCTAGTCAAAGCCTAAGGAGGACAATCAGCACGAAGGAAAAGAAGAAGTAAAGGTTGCAGGTATTGCATAAGATGCTTTAATATTCTCTTTGCATAATAATATAGAATCTTGGGTATTAGATTCTGGTGCATCTTTTCATGTTACCCCTAATAGGGAATATTTTAGTGACTATATCCATGGAGATTTTGGAATAGTGTATCTAGGGGATGATGAGCCTTGTAAAATTATTGGCAAAGGTAAAGTGCAGATGAAAATGTAGAATGGCAACACATGGGTGTTGAGAGATGTGATGCATGTTCCTAGCTTTAAGAGGAATTTGATTTGTGTAGGAAATTTAGGGGATGAGGGTTGTACAGTAACTGTCACAGTAGAATCTTGGAAGGTGACCAAGGGTGCACTTGTTATGGCCAGAGGTAAGAGAGTAGGTACTCTCTATTTATGTAATTGTGTTACTAACAATTCTCCTTCTGTATTATCTACTTCAGATGTGGATGCAAAATTGTGGCACTCAAGGCTTGGCCACATGAGTGAGAAGGGGATGTCAATTCTTAAGTCTAAAGGTAAGCTTTCAGATTTGAAAAGCATGGATCTAGAATTTTGTGAGCACTGTGTATTTGGAAAATAGAAAAGGGTTAGTTTTCTCAAGACTAGGTCTACAAAGAAGAAGCATAAGTTACAGCTTGTTTACACAGACGTGTGGGGACCGGCTTAGGTAGCTCATATTGGAGGATCATAGTACTATGTTTCATTCATAGATGATGCTACAAGAAAGGTATGGATCTATTGTATTAAGAAGAAATCTAATTTATTTGAGACCTTTAAGATTTGGAAAGCTATGGTTGAGAATGAAACAGGCAAAAGATTGAAGTGCCTGAGATCTGACAATGGTGGAGAGTTCTGCAGTTATAAGTTCAACTGGTATTGTTATATGCATGGAATCCGTAGGCAAAGGATGGTTCCAAGGACACCTCAGTAGAATGGAATTGCTGAAAGGATGAATAGAACAATCATGGATTGTGTAAGATGTATGAGATTGCATGCTGATTTGCCCTTAGAGTTTTGGGTAGAAGCTGTTGACACTACAGTGTTCCTGATTAATAGAGGACCCTCTACAGCTCTAGATGGTGGAATTCTAGAAGAGGCATGGATAGGTAAAAAGATAGATCTCTCATTCCTCAAAGTTTTTGGTTGTGTAGTCTTTATGCACATTGATAAGGAAAATAGAAAGAAGCTGGATGCTAAGTCTATGAGGTGCACATTTATTGGCTATGGCTCAGATGATTTTGGTTTTAGATTTTGGAATCTAGGAACTAACAAGATAATTAGGAGCTGTGATGTTGTTTTCAATGAAAAAGTGATGTATAGTGATCAGCTGAAGAAGCTGAATCAATCTGGGCAGAGCAATGGTGAATTGGATGAGGTGATGGTCCAAAATGAGCTCACGAGAAAAAGAAATAATCACTTGCAAGAAAACACAGAGACCGACGTCAGTAGGAAAGGAACTGGCATCGATAAAATAGAAACCGATGTCGATCATACAGAGACCGATGTCAGCAAGACAGGCACCAGTGTCAGTTAGGTAGAACTAACGTCAGCCAGCAACAGGTTTGGAGGTGACCAAGGTTGGTCACTATCAGAGAATTTGGGTGGACAGCATGTTTTAAACAAGTCTCAGACACCCATCAAGAGGTCAGAAAGGGTAAGTAAGCCTCCAATTAGATATTCTCCTTCATTATTCTATTTATTACTAACTGATGGTGGAGAACCAGAGAGTTTTGAAGAAGCAATATAGGTGGAGTCCAAGAGTCAGTGGAAGTGTGGCATGGTTGAGGAGATGGAGTCCTTAAGAGAGAACCAAACATGGGATTTGGTTGAGTTGCCAGCTGGTAAGAGCACACTAAATAATAGATGGACCTATAGGTTGAAGGAAGGTGAGAATGGACAGATGAGATATAAGGCCAGATTGGTAGTGAAAGGATTTGTACAAAAGCCAGGTATTGATTTTGGTGAGATTTTTTCTCCTGTTGTTAAAATGACTTCTATACAGATTGTACTGTCTTTGGTTGCTATTGAGGATTTGCATCTTGAGTAGCTAGATGTTAAGACATAATTTCTTCATGGAGATTTGGATGAGGAAATTTATATGGAACAGCCAAAAGGATTTGAGGTCAAAGGTAAGGAGAAGTTAGTGTGCAGATTGAAGAAAAGCCTGTATGGCCTCAAGCAAGCTCCTAGATAGTGGTATTTGAAATTTGACAGGTTTATGACTAAGCATGGCTATAGTAGGTGTCAATCTGAAAATTGTGTGTATTTTAAGAGATTGGATAATGGTAGATATATTATTCTATTTTTGTATGTAGATGATATGCTAGTTACAGGATCACACATGCAGGATATCTCTGAACTTAAGGTGAAATTAGCTCAAACTTTTGCTATGAAGGATTTAGGAGCAGCAAAGAAAATCCTTGGCATGAGCATTAAGAGAGATAGGAAAAATCATAGGTTGATATTGTCTCAAGAGGATTATGTGGACAAGGTGTTGAAACGGTCCAATATGCAGGATGCTAAACCGGTAAGCACACCTTTGGCTAGACATTTTAAGTTGAGTAAAGAACAATGTCCTAGCTCACATGATGACGTAGAGTACATGAGTAAGGTTCCATATTCTTCTACACTAGGAAGTTTGATGTATGCAATGGTGTGTACTAGACCGGATATTGCCCAAGTAGTGGGTGTTGTAAGTAAGTATATAGCCAATCTAGGTAAGGAACATTGGAAAACAGTTTAGTGGATCCTTAGATATCTGAAAGGAACCAACAATAAGCACTTCTGCTATGGAGGTTTAGATACTTCTCTAAATGGTTATGTAGATTCAGATATGGTAGGTGATTTGGATGGCAGGAGGAGCACCACAGGATATGTTTTCACTATAGGTGGAATGACGGTTAGCTGGATATCAAAGTTGCAGAAGGTTGTTGCCTTGTCAACTACAAAAGCAGAGTATATTGCAGCCACAGAGGCTAGCAAAGAGATGATATGGATGGCATGGTTCATGGAAGAGCTTGGAAGGGAGCAAGAGAGTTGCAGATTGTACAGTGATAGTAAGAGTGTAATCCATTTGGCTAAAAATTCAGCCTTTCATTCAAGAACAAAGCACATACAGCTTAGGTACCACTTCATAAGATAGGTATTGTAAGATGGTGAGTTGAAGCTGGAGAAGATCCATACAGATAAGAATCCTATTGATATGTTAACCAAGCTGGTTACAAAGGAGAAGTTGAATCTTCATTCAACTTCTGTTGGTCTTCATGATTGAGTTGAAGATGGAGGAGCTAGAAGATGTTGCTGTACAGGTACTGGTGCAGCTGTTTATCTCCAAGTGGAAGATTGTTAAGGTGTGGAGCCTAAAAGCTTCACATATGAGCACATTTGATAGTTTCAGGTTTACACAGTCACCGACGTCAATCAAAAGTGATCGACATCAGTCAAGTGCAGTTGAAGAGACGCCGACGTCAGTAGAGGATCGGTCAACGTCGGTCACAGGTAAGCATGCAGGAACCGGTGTCGATTAGCTGTGCATCCAAAATGCTATTTCTAAGGATAGAACTGAGTGTTTGCATGATGAGTTTAAGTCTTAGTCTTAAGTTCACGTCTCTATTATTAGTAAGATTGTTTTTAGAGCCCTTGTTCAAGAGGCTTAACTGTTGGTTGTAAGTGCATGATCAAGTCTCCTAATTCTATATGTAGAATTAGATCTTCTTAGCTTAGTGTGGTTATTGTAGTAGTTCATTGTATGTGAATGTTGAAGAACAGTATAGAGTTGAATCAATCCAGGTTGTTGGAGTTGATTGTACTTGAGAGAGAGAGCTCTTGAGGGATAGAGATCTAGAGAGAGATCTTGTGCATCTGAGAGAGGTGTGGAAGAAAGAAGTTTCTTAAATTGTATTCCTTTTGTAAAGATTTTAATACAAGTTTTTAGGGTGGTTTAATGTATCTCTTGTTCTTGCTATTTATCATTCTAGTTACTTATCTATCTGATTTAATTCTGTGGTTTATTGCTTTCATAAGTGTAATCATATTGTTGGTTGATCCCCAACATGAGATAAACTTGTTTAGGTTTAAGGATTCCCTATTTACCTCAATAGGAATATTAAGGTGTGTAAAATAATTCTTCTACATAAATGAGCACCTATAAGAAACCCTTGATCTATCTAATTTATACCTATAGTTGGGTCATATATAGACTAGCTTAAGCCCATAAGAGAATGTAGACTTGGTAAGTTCATAGATGTATAAAGTGTATGAACATGTATAAATAATTATCACAAGAATTATATTAAATTCCATGTAATTCTCAGGGGTAGAGGAGATGAGAACAAAGACTAAGCTAGGTTTTCAGATGTCACACTCAAGTAACTAAAATCCTGTATAGTCACTTTTATAAAATATAGTATTGTGAAATTTAATGTTTGAGACTTATAGGATAATAACAAAGTCTTAAAACCTATTACACGGTGTCCTATTAACCTAATGAATCTTTCCATAATCTCACTTTGGTTAGATAAATAAGGGAGATGTTCTCTATTATATCTCAGACAGAGGGTACTCCACAATCAAAGTAAACCTATAGGTAGGGAATATGAATGATGAAAGGATGAATGGTAAGTCTTGGAATAATCATGTGAAGATGTATATATCTATTTTTAGAGTGAAAGATATATAAAATACACCTACCGTCATTAATACCACTCAAGTGGTCAAATACTCAATCAAAACACAGTTAGGCCTATTAGGCTTACAACTAGACCTAAACCCTCATGGCCTATAATATCATTCATAAGGCCATATTATATTTTAAAAACATGTGAAAAACTTAATGGGAGAGTTTATGAATAATTATAATCACTAGTTTGTATGGAGTAACTCAAATTAACCATTTTGACCTAAAACTATCTCAGGCTTACTCAAAATACAACCAAGAGCTTGAGATACCACTTTATTTTGATCAAATTTGTATAGAAAATGTGCATGGTGCCTCAAAGAGTTGGGGATATTTGATTTGGGTCCTTATATTGTTTTCAATGTAATTTATTTGGAGGTTTAACATTTGGATTTTATGAATCATTATTAATAAGCAAAACCTCATAAAACCCTTACATGAACTAAATGGACAAGTGGAGAATTATGCATATAGAAGTGGATAATTATGCATATATAAGTGGATGATTGGTTAGGAAAGTGACTATAACCTATCTATCACTCACACAAGATCCATGACATCTATTTTATCTATATTATCACTTATACATACATACCAAAATGTTATGTTTCTTATAGTATCTAATGTGTCTCATATGTGCATAAGGATATTGATGCATGAATATCATTTTGGGAGGTGTTTAGGAATGTTTAATAACTCATCATATTCCATTATCACTTTATTTGAGCATAGAAGCTCCTCTAATAATATTTTCATTATAGGTAGTCTTGGATAGATAGTGAGAAAACAAAGTGACTACCTAGTCCTAAGATGAGAAGTTAGAAAACTCAAATTGACATGTTTCTAGGTTATACTTTATTGTATCATCTAACATCACCATTTTTATTTCATTATTTAATTTTTTTCACTCACACTCATAGGGTTATAATTATGACTAGGTTACATGGTTAAGCTAGTCTTAACTACCAAGTGGCAATCCATCATTTCTCCAAGGTTGGGTGTGTGTGCCCTCTTGGATCTCTCTATATCTCCTTATATATATAATTTACAAATTTATATTTGTCCTAAAATCAGTTTTAGTGAGTCATAATGATACATCTTTCAAATGAAATTTATAAAAGGTAAGATGATTTCATCAATACACGTGTATTCCTAAACCTTGATCTATTTCAATTTCAATCATTTCAATTCTTTCAATTCCATATTATATTCACTAATTATATATTTTAACATGCTCTTAGTTTTAGGTCAATCACCAACAAAACACTCAACTTGGACTCAAGCAAAGGCAAGGTGTGTTATACATACCCAAGTATGCATTCATTTTCCTTTAAACTTTCAATTTCATTAATAGATTAAAGGGGTGGAAATGTAGATTATATTTATGAATTATATATCATCTTAGTATTTTATACTTGGAAAAATCATACCTTGGTTGTTCCTCTCCATTCTAAACCTTTCTCACTTTCACAAGTCTTGCATTTTCTCTCTCTTGTACCCCTTGTCCTATCTCTTAGTCCAACCAGTCTTACATTGATGACCTAAGCCTTCTATCTTTCCTATACTTATTAAAATTGTATTATATTAAGCCTATACAAGTTATGATCATGCACCTATTTTCCTACTCCTTGGACACTTGTGTCCCAAATAAATACCTACATCAACACATGTACCCTATTCTAGCACAATTTTATAGTGCCCTAAAGTCATATAATTTTCAAATGAAACCTATCCTAATGGTCATCCTAATTGATTTAATGTGAGATATTCTCATAGATGATTGGTATAAATATAAGATCAATCCTCATTCATTACTCACCTAGCACAAACCTAACATTCATACCATAGAGAATTCAATCAAGCACTCAAGTGAACAAAGCTTCCATATTTTCTCCTATTTCTATATTAGTCATAGGGATAACACATTTAAAAATTTTAAGTATTAAAGGAGAATCCCAAGAGCTATATTTTCCATGTTACAAGCTAGTTAATTTTTTTACTTGCTTATCACACATTGCATGATTCACAGACAAGCCAACATATAAGGGAGAACTACATAAGTGTAAGTCCCACTTCAGATTATTTTTTATGTATTAATTGATCATTAAAACATGGGTTTTTCAAAAATATTGACACTATGAACCCAATAACCCATTTTTACTAAGGTCACTATGAAAATGAAGAACTAGGGTTTTGATCATTTGATAAGGAGTGATAGTCTATGACCCAAGTTTGAATACATAAGAGTGAAGTAAACAATGAACTTAGAATTATCCAAGTGATCACATTAAATTTTAATTATTATTTATTATTGGACACCTACATTTGATCCAAATAGTAGCATTGACATAAGTGTCCTAAGATGATGCAAGTGTCCATATCTATAGAGGCATTTAATCCAAAATTTGGCAATTATTCCATAATATTTTTCAAGTATACTTTCTTGCCTATTCTATATCTAGATCTATATTAGAATTATAACTAGATAAGTATCTTATCTATTTGTCATTTTAATATATATCATAGTTTCACTTTTTATTTTTAGCATATCTTAGCATAATAAATTTGGTATATGTTCTATCTGAGTTTTACAACTAATTGGCCTATTATAGATCTATTTATCACCTTTATTCTTATTAATTCCTATATTTTTAACCATATCTACCCATATTAGGATCAACATCTAATTTAGGGTTAAACAAATATCTCTACAAAGAAAGTAATTATAAATAGAGATGTCAAAATAGATGAGAAAATTCCATCTTTCTCAAATGATGGTAAACCTATTGATATTATTAATCTTTGGATTCCAAATCATGAATGTGAATCACTATCTAATACTAAATTGGAATATGACTTAAGAAGACAAACATCATATAATTCTAGCTTTATGGAAGGCTCTAGTGAAACACATAGTGATTCAACTAGTCAACATAAAAGGCTAAAGTGGTTTTATAGTAAACTACATAATGTTTGACAAGATAGGCTTCCAAAATCATTAGAAGGTAGATGCACCAAATATGGGAAAAAATGGTTTAAATCCTAAGTTGGTAAAAAAATTCTCAATTCGACTATTTCACAAAATTTTGTGCTAAATACTTATGTAGATGCTAAAGGAAATCCTACATGGGAATTTGCCTTGAAGGTGGATCATGATGAATTAATAAAAAATGGTACTTGGTTTTTGTTTGATCTATCGTAATCTAATAAATCCATTTTTTTCAAATGGATTTATAAATCAAAATGTAAATCATATGGTTACTTAGATAAGTATAAAGATCATATTATTTATAAGGGATATGCACAAGAATAAGGAGTAGATTATGAAGAAACAATTATTCCTATAGTAAAAATGGTAACATTCAAAATGATTATTTTTATTACTACTTAGTTCAATTGGTAGGTATATCAGATAGGTGTCAAGAGTATTTTTCTAAATGGATACTTAGAGGAAGAGGTGTACATGGTAAAATAACAAGGATTTTAGATTCTAATAAAATAGCATTTAGTTTTCATTTAAGTGAATTCTTTGTATGGACACAAACAGGCTCCTCAAGCCTAGTATTTTAAAATTGATAAATATCTTAAATTGTCTCATTGTAAAAGATGTGATGCATAATATACTCTTTATGTTAAATTGGTTGGTGATGATGTAGTGATTATAGTTGTATATGTTTATGATATTTACATCACAAAAAGTATTAATAATTTGGTTAAGCAAATGAAAGCTAGCATTTTTTATATGTTGACAATTATTGATTTCATCTTGCTTCGATATTGTCAAGGTGTAGAATTTTGCTAGTGTTACAATTTTGGTTAAATAATATTTGTATTTGAGACAAAATTTGTAAAATAATTGTTATAAAAATTTAGATTGTATTATTATAATCTAGTAACTATGTCCTATGGAAGTCAGGATAAAAATCTCAAAAAATATTATTTCACCATTGGTCAATGAAACAATGTATCAAAAATTAGTAGGTAGTTTGATTTATCTTACTACTATTAGACAAGATTTTTTTTTTAGCAATTTATATTTCTCACTTCATGGATAAACTACATGAAGAACATTGAAAGCTTCAAAATAGGTTCTTAGATATGTCAAAGGCACTCTTGACTTTGGAATTTTATATTATAAACATGCTAATTTTGAGATAATATGGTATATTGACTCAGATTTGGAAGGATTAATTAATTATATAAAATCTATAATAGGTTATGTTTTCACTCTTGTTTTAAGAAAATTTTGATGGAAAATTAATCTTTATAGTACATTTGCATTATCTTCTAGTGAATTAGAGTATAAATTAGTTAGTGTAGGTTAAGAGTTGATGTGGATTCAATCTATATCAGAGGATCTTTGATTTGATTCATTATCACCCTTAACTATCTTCTACGACATCCATAGTGTAATAAAGTTGGTGAAGAATATAGTTTTACATGCCAAGACTAATCACATTGAGGTTCATCACTACTACATCATATTGTTTTAGATTATGGTAAAAGCAGGTTTTGAAGGGGCCCCAAAACCCTAGTACATGGAAAAAAGATAGAGCAACAAAAACACAGACAAAGTCTAAAAACTACTACAAGGAAGTAGCAAAAATAGGTTTTAAATGGACCTGAAACCACCGAAAAGACAACCGCTCACAACCCAAATAAACAGAGATCTGGCAACACCTTAGACATAGGAAGACAACAAGAAAACAAAGAACTAGACCAGATTCTTTACCAGTAAGAGGAACTAGATTATTCATCCAGTTCCAATATCATTTTCATTGTTTCTTTTTCTTTCAAAACAGTATCCTAGGTAGTGGTTTCCACCAGCATTGCTCCTTTTTGTGTTACCTTCTTTCTAGTACTTTGTCTCATTCTTTTGTTGGGTCCCTCCAAAGCTTTAGTCTCCTCACTGGCTCTTTTACCAATATTGACAGTAGCAGCACAAATATTGGACGTAGCTTCCTCCATTTTCATTCTATTGTCCTTAATTAGTTCTTGGAGGTTTTTCTCATAGGCTTTGAGCTTGGCTGGGATCTCTCCTATCTGATTATCCATATTGTTGATTTTATTCCATACCTCTTTTAGGGTATCTTCCATTGTTTCCACTTTCCTTTTGAGGTTCATAACCTCCCTGGACATCCAAGAATCAAATTGAGAAGATGCCTCTCCTTTGAAATTAACCCAGTTCATTGGTGTATGTGTTTCATCATTCAGTTTTTTCCCCCTCCATTCCTCAAAATTTTTATTAGGACTGTTCCTGTCTTCTTCAGTGATATCTTCTCGACCCTTATGTTCCCGCTCTTTAATTCCATTTCCATATCTTGATTATCATCCTGCCCTATAGTTTCCTTTTCGTTCTTTGATGCTAGGTCCTCAACAGGGTCATCCTAGACAAAATTAGACTCCGCCTCTTTCTAGTTTTCCTCAGTGTCTTCAGTTATGTTTGTAGAATCCTCCTCTGTATTGACATCATCTTTTTCATTCTTCTCAGGACATTCTTCATCCTCATTAGAGTTTGTAGCCCGACTTTTAGTTCCTTCTTCTTCCTCCAAGTTTTCCTCACTGGGTTTATCAATACTCTCCCGCTCCATATCTTCTTCTACAATCTGCTTTTTCGTACTAGGGAGCTTGATTTTGCCTATCTCAGTAACACATTCACTCTTATTGTTCCCTGACTCCTTGTTTTTCCCCTATTTAGGGTGCTTAACCATAGCATTATTCTTACAGTAGCCTTCGATTAACAGAATAAGGCCTTCATGATGGATAGGGCACATTTCCTTTTTCCTATGAGCATATAAACTTTGGACCAAAGAGAAACGTAGATAAAAGGGAAAAGACAAACTAACCGTGTGCCTGAAATGGTTAAGACAAAGTGGAATTTGTGCACACGCTTACTTCTTCCGTCCAGAATGAAGTACTCCCTTATGTAGCTTAAGACATCCCTCCATATCCCCTTAATCTAATCCAATTCAAAGAAATCCCCGTTCTTGACCAGTTTCTACTCTTCCACTTCCATTTTGGGGAGCCTACAGAAGGCCTCATTCGAAATGCTTGTCTGTTTGGAGAATTGGAGTCCATCGGTAGGCAGCTCAGTAACCTCAGATATAAATCCTTTGTTAAGTTCACTGTGACACCATGTAGGGTGACCCTTTCATCCTTAAAATTTCTGAAAAAAGCCGTAGTGATATGCGGTCTCGATCCATGAAGTCTTTCCAAGTAGCTCGTAACTTTTCCTTTCTGCAAAATTCTCCAGACTTCATGTTTTTCTTTCCATTCATCACAGCTCTTGGGTTCCTATTTCCAAGGTTCTCCCTTCCTTTCACTTGCCATATTCATTTTCTTAGAACCCCAATTGCTAAGGTCATTGTAATAATCCCATCTATTGTCGAGTTGATAGGAAAATCAGCTTTAATTGTGCTTATTCAGGATCCTATTCTCTCTCTTGAGGGCCTTAATCTTTAATGATTGTTGTCCTTTCCCCACACTACCACTCTTCCTACTAATATTATTTCTTATACACTTTGATCTTTCCTTCCTTTGCATGGGTTTCCTCATGAAGAATGAGCGCCCTCAAATCCACATTCTTTACTAATGTTTCATGCCACCTCACTGTTTGACTAGTCTGGACTGCACAATTAGCTAGCCAATCTGTAACACCATTGGCTTCATGATAGGTGTGGGTTATGATCACTTCTTCAAATTTCTTAATTAAAGTTTTCATCTCCATTACCTTATTCTCAATGGTCCAAGACATAGTATTTATATTGTTAAGAATATTTATAATATTCAAGGAGACCCCTTCAAGCCACAATTTGGGATATCCCGAATCCACAGCAATTTTGAGAGTCTGAAGGGTAGCAATAGCTTCAGCAATGTGACAATTCAATTTTACAATAGGGATAGCTATAGCATCAATTACCTTTCCCATATGGTTTCTCAACACTCCACCACAACCTGCATTCCCCGGGTTCCCTTTAGCCGCACCATCAAAGTTTCCTTTAATCCATCCTTGAGGGGGAACATTCCAAGTAACTCCTACTTTGGGATTATTAGGTTTGCCAATAGAATTATCCATCCTCAAGGGATTATCCACTTGAAGAGTTGAGCTTGGATTCTTTTGTGATAAGAAATTCTCCTTTAAAGCTCTTATGATGTTCTGTCCTACCACCCATCCAAGAAGTTCTTTATTTCTAAAGATTCGGTTATTTCTTTCCTTCCATATTCCCCACCAAATATGGGGAAGAGTAAGTTTCCATAAAAAAAGAACTTCAAGATTCTTTGAGGGGCAGTACCAGCTTTTGAAAGATAATTCCACATTTTTGTGGTGAATCCATGTAATACCCCACAAATTGAGAATCTCCTTCCAAACTAGCTGAGTGAAGGAACAATTCATGAACAGATGATCTCTATCTTCAAGGTCTTTTTTACATAGAATACACCTGTTGACAATATTAATTTTGTGTTTCTGTAAATTATCCAAAGTCAATATTTTGTTTTGGAGAAGGGTCCAGAAAAAGAATTTGATTTTAGGGATGAGCCCCTTAATCCATGCTCTCGTCCAAAACGGATTGCTGCCATTTCCCTTAGAGGTGAAAATGGAAGAGACTTTAAACTGTCCGCTTGGCTCTTTATGCCAAACAATTTTATCTTCAAGGTTAGGATATAGAGATATAGCATTTAAGGATAATTGAATTTCCTTGAGATCTTGTTCATAGTCAATTAGGTTAACCCAAGAGTTGTTCTACCAGTAATGATAAACCATAATTCCCACTCTTTGCTTGCATCTTTCTATAACATCTTTATCTTGGATTTCTTCCTGTAAAGGTTTTCCTTTTAACCAAATATCTTCCCAAAACTTCACCTTTTTACCATTGCCAACTTTCCATGAACTTCCTTCTTATAGAATATGTTTTATTCCCTGGACTGCCCCCCATATGGCAGAAGGATGAGAAATGTCTAGAGTAGAAAAGAATTTAGGGAGTGACCTACATCATATTGTTAGTTAATAATAAAAATGTCTTTATAATTGTCCTACCTTTGAAAAAATAGAAGATATAATGATTAAACATTTGAGTAAAGATAAATTTATAAATTTTTATATGATCTTGGAGTTGTTTTAAATTTATTAATTAAGTGAGGGTATTAGATTAATAATGTAATATTATAACAATATAGCTTTTACCCATAGTAACAACTTATTTGTCCATTAGCATATCTTATTTTTAGCATATGTGTTATTAAGCTATATTTATTGAGTTTAGTTTACATGATAAACTTATTCCTTGTTTGTAGCTTCCTTTAGTTTATTTTATAGCTCTTCATTTTTAATGCATTTAAAAGTTTGAATCTCTTAGTTAATTATTTATCCTTCCACCAAATAATGACTAGTTTCTCAAATTCTAATTCATGTAATGGGTTCTCTCACATGTTTAATAAGACCTATTTGAAGGAATTACCTATTGATCACTATAAAATCACATTTTCAAATCACTTTTCACTCAAAAGGCTCACACAATAAAAAGAAACAAAAATTTATTACACATTGACATAAAATTCCCTATTTCTCTTAATTTTGAATAAATACATCCTTAGTATCATTAATCTAAAGTATAAGTATACCTCCAAGGTCACAAGTAATGGTTAAGGTAATTATTCACATCTAAATTGTACAAAATTATATTATTACACCATTATTTTACACACACCACCGTAGCATGGGAGAAATACATGGAGTTTGATCCCTCTTTGAAGTATTGGCATGTAGGCAACACTCAAAACATGGAGTGTTGAGGCATAAAAAAACTTCAACCAATAACTCCTTTCTCTATTTTATCTATTTTTCCATTCATATTCTATTTTACTATGGTTACAAGTGAAGAATATGGCACACAATGGTTTTTTCAATGTATGAAGATCTCTCACATAGTCAAATAGAAAACAGAAGTCAAGTGAACATGCCATATAAATTACAAATCATAAAACCTTATAGGATGTTGGCACACCATAAGGACACTAGCATAGCATACCTTTATCTGATTATAGTGGCCTTATGCAAAGAACAATTGAAACATATTTCTCGATTCATAATATTGTCACAAATTCTTTTAAATAATTTCACAATTTCTATCTCAGTCATGCATTATTGAATTTCCAACTAAGTTGTATTTGTTTGTCATTTCCCCTTTTAAAATATTTCCAAATATAGTAAGTTTAAAATCATTTTATGTGATTTATTTCATATTTATACCATTCTAATTTTATCACATTTAGGTACCTAGCTTCTACTATTCCAAATTTGATCAAGCATGTTAGTGAACCCATTTAATAATTTAATGTTTCCCAGCCCTAACCATATATTTTTATATGGTTTTTATCCTTATTTTTTCTATTATAAATTATTACCTTATGGTTTTCATATTTGATAAATTATTTATTAGTATAAATAATCCAATTTTTTATTTTATTCATTTTAATAAAATTATTTCTACCTATCTTAGACACAGTGATACACTAATTTATCCCCAAGTTGAATTTTTAATATTTCAATTGATAATGGAAGAACCCTTTAATATATTTGATGATATGGATAAAAGAGAGTTAAAATTATTTATTTTAAATAATCAAGATATGTAAGATGTATTCATAATGATTATTTGACAGGAAATTAAGAAGGCCTATGAAGGCCAACCCTATAAAACCTCCAATCTTATGGGTTATTTACCTTTATTTGACCTATTGGATATAACATTTTTTACATAATTTACTATTGGGGTAACTTTATCACAAGATCATATATCAGCCAAAGTATCAAACCATAGATACCATAGAGTTGATTTTGTTACCACAACATCATGACAATTCTCTAGGTCAACAGAATAGAGTATTTTACTAACTAGATGTTGTTATAGGAAATAATGCCTTGCAGAAATAAATGAAAACTATATTAGAGAAAGGGAATAACTCACCTAGACATAAACATTTATTTTTTTTGTATTGAGTTGATATTTATAGTGTAGCATTATAATAGAATAGAATATCATAGAAGAGATAAGATATAAAATAAATATAATACGTTATAGAGCAGGGTAACCAATGCAATTTCTTGAGATGGTATAATGTAAAGAGATATATAAAACATTTTATTTAATGGTTAAATATATATAAATATAAGTTAGAGTAGGAATTACTATTTACTATGAACTATGTGATTTACTATGAGCATAGGCACTACTTATTTTTCAATGAATGTTAATGATTCTAACCAATATTATCTCATGTGTCGCATTAGTCTAACTAAAGTTAACATTTATCAACACAATCTATATATAGCCAACAAATTCAGATTTTATGTCAATATTTGGTGGTATTGCATGAAATTTATTTGACTAATGTCTAGGGGGATGTGTCTTTTGTATTTTTGGAATCTTGTGTTAACAGAAATAGAAGAGTGGTAGGAAGAAACACTAGAAAATAAATTCATGTAAAAGATATAAGGAAATGTGAAACATTACCAAATATAAATGCATCATTATTTAGAGCATAGAAAAAATAATTTTGGGTTACTATTTGTATAAATTTTGTGGCCTTAGATACAATAGTAATCCAAGCATATGTAATGTTACCACATTCACATTAAAAAACATATTTAGTAGACTAAAAAAATATTAAGGCTATCCAACAACTTGATACACCCATAACTTGGGCTATTGATTATTGGTTTGAAACTACCCTTAATTAATTTATCATAGTTTAGATTATACAAGGATGGACAAGATTCAACATGAAGAAAGATGAATTTTTTGAAGAGGCAAGATGACATTTCTTGAACAAAGTACCACTCTTTATCTAAAATATATTTGTGGAGTGAGGGATAGTAAAAGAAGTTAAATAGTTCTTGTAGGGTATATAAAACTAAGGGATGGTGTGTAAAAAAAGTAGGGGGGGTCCTAAAAATATTTGACCAATCAAAGAATATGGTATAATTTTTTGGGTGAGGTTAAATAATATTTAGGGCTCTAGAGAAGTAGGTATTAATTAAAATTAATTTAATTAAGGAGATGAATATTATAATAAGAGGATAAATTAAAGATGGTTAAGATAAAATGGTGAATGAATAGATGAAGAAATGAATAAAGGATGAGATAATTCATTAAGAAATTAATAAAAAGTTACATAAAAAGGAAATGGAATAAATAATGTTACAAATAAATAAGATAGCAAATAAATTGATCTGGCCTCTACCAGTGGAGACCCTAATATTGAAAATCTTAATATTGTCATTTTGACACAAATAAATGAGTTAATATTCACACTAAAAGAAGGAAAAGATGTAAATATTGGCCAAAATTTGCCTACATATGAAAATTTTACCTAGATGTATTAATCCACTCTCCTAGACCATTTAGTGACCTTTTGCCTTCATGACTAGTCCATTTCTTGTCCTAACTTGATGATGCAATACAAAATTTTGGAAGGTCTTAGTATGGTGTTGGGAGTTGTACAAAGTCCTATTGTAATGTATGATCCAATGGTGGAAATATAAGGACATTTTCTCATCCCTACCTCATGTTCCTTTCACTTTTTTGAAACACTTTAGCTAATTTTAAGGTAAATTTGGAAACTTTAAGGATTACACCTGAAAATGGGTTTTGAGCTACAAGTGAAGGATCTAGTTGGTTTCTAAGGTGTGTGAGCATTCATGGTATTAATTAGGTTTTTAAAAAGTGTTATAGATTCTAAAAATTCAAAAATTATGTATAAAAAATCCAATTTTCCCAAAAAAACTTAGAATTACATTAGATGACTTGAGAAGCTTCTAAATAGAAATTTTAAGTGAAAAAGTGAATTTTTAAATAATTCAAACTGGTTTTGAATTATTTACACCTCTTTATGTAATTTTATTTATTTATTTAGACATGTTTAAGATCATTTAAAGTCATTTGGAGTGGATAAGAGGAGTTTTGGTGCAAGGAGATGTAGTTTTGGGCCTTTTAGAACCTTGGTTGAATAGGTTTTTGAGAGTTTTAATCATTATAGAAGGTCATATATCATATTAAATCATCCATGGTTTCCATAAAATCCTATCTTAGGCATTTTAAATCATATACAAGCATAAAATCTAGTAAAAGTAAGGAAAACATATTAGCTATGGACTAGGCATGAAATAGTTTTTCTGCCATTAATGGAGCTTCAAGCACATCATAAGGATTATATAAGAAATTAAATTAAATTTTAATCATTAAAAATATTACCCAAGTGTTTTATTTCATATAAAATCTAATGTGTCTTCATGCTAAGGGAAAATTGTTTTAATGCAATCTTGGACAACTCTAGGATGGCCTAAGGTTTTCACTCGGTAAGGTCAGGAGAAAGAGAGTTGGGAAAAATTAAATTGGGAAGTGATAGGGACAATATTTTACTTCAAACTTTTTTATTGTTTTCATATTCATCTCCCCATCTTTATGATCAATCACAAATAGTGTAGGGGTGTCTAGATGGCCTATTCATCCAAATAATGTCTAGGTTTTCTTCTATTTCATAGCTTCAATCTATCATGAAGAGGAATGGTTATAGGTGAGTAATTATAGGTTAAAATAAGATATATTAAACTTGGTTTAATTATTTAAGTCCTTCTAGGAAGGTACTTATAACATAAAACTTGTTTCATACACTATCATTGTGAATGGTCTTTTGGGTCGGTTTAGGAGTAGAATCTGAGTTGTTAAGATTTTTGTAAAAAATTATAAAGTTATAAATTAAATTTATAAACATTAAAACACCTCATTAATTTATTAATGTATTCCTAAATCACAAATTTGAATACAACCTCCTTTGAGACATTATGGCAAGCTAATCTTCATTTCTAGATGACAGAGGTCTTAGTATTATTTTGATGTGTCTTAAGAATATCCATTCATGCTAAGGAGCACCAAAATTACTTATTTAATATCATAAATATCATTTTAACACTTCCAATATAAGTTCAATATCTCAAAGAGTTGATAGATAGATCAAATGAAGATGAGTGTAATGGGCAAATCACCACCTGCAATAGTCTTGGATTTGTCTAAGAGTGAAAAAGAAGTTTTGAATAACCATGGAGTTTTAATTAAAAGGTTTAAAATTTTATTAAGTGATGATATATCATTAAATTCAATAAAATTAATGAGAACCTAGTGTAATCCAGTCATGAGAAGCAAGAAAGAGAGACAAATAACTCAAAATTTTCCTTTATTAGAAATTTGTAAGGTAATTTTATGAAATTTAAGGTAACTTGCATTTCCTTTTTTCTTCTCATTTCTATAAATATTATGGAAATATTAATAATACTTAAATAAAAATGGATTGATAAAGATTAATATAGTTCTTTACCCATTTTACATCATAAGATCCACTTCTCCAAGTTTGTCTTAGTCCATACAATGACTAATTTCTCACTCATAGTCAAGTATATGATGAAGGAAGTTATATGCTTATAATATGGAGTGATGAGTTAAAACATATAGTATTTCAAGGTGGTGGAAATGAAACTTGTCTCAAACTCAAGCCTTTAAGTTTATCAAACTAAAATTAGGACCTATTTTCATGTGGATCACCACCTATAACAGAGTTTGAAGAATATTCAAGTATGTCAGTGATACATCAAATCAAGATTATGAGGTGTTGTCATGTTATTTATATTAAATAAGGTTTTTGACATGTTTTATAATCACTCAGAATGGTATGTGTAGTTTTATCAAGACATTAATATCAATTACTAAATATCATAGTTATTCAACTCATGAAAGAGCATCTATAGCCTTGCTAAGTTGAAACTATCTCCAAGTTACAGAGGATAAGAACAGAGTAGTTTATGGGAGAGTACCATGATAAAATGGAAGATTGAAAAGGATATTAAAATAAGGAACAATTCAAGGTATGGTTAATATTTATCTAAGTAATTTTCACTCCAATCTTAACTTTGAAATAACCACACACAATCAACCAATGATCACTTACAACCATACAAAGAAGGGACGGATGAAGTGTAAGGTGACTTAACCTACAAACATTAAGGAATATTTTGAGTTAACAGATATTTATAAATCCTATTTTTCATTAGTATTCATATAATATATTATTAATAATAACATTAGGTTGATCTAGGTTTAGGATCCTAAGAGAAACAATAACATACAATCATGTTTTTAAGGACACATAATCATAAGCCAAGAGGTGGGTTGAGCAAGGAATTAAGGACCTTAAAATTGAATTTAGTTTATATATATATATTATGGATAATATATATACATTTTCAATTAAATAATATATATTTCGTAATATACATCTTTTACCCTCTCAAAGTCTAAATTGGTCTCAATACATACAATCACCTTAAAGCAAAGTCAAGCTACTTTTCCAAGAGAGTTATGCGTTTTGAGCTTGAAGATAAGATAAAAAAATATTATTTTGAGGTTGTGATAAATTTAAATACATAATAATATATTTATAACCAATATATAATTGGTTTACATCAATAAAGTTGCCTCAAAGTATGTTTCACATCATTTGGAGAAGAACTGTGTACTTCACAGAGTTTTGGAATGGACTATGTAAAAACTAAGGTTCAGAAGGAGTGAATTCAAATTTATAGGTGTATTAAATTAAAAATTGGTCTATTTATACCTATATAATGTCTTCACCATATTGAATGTCTCCTTAAAATCTCAAACCTAGTCTCCTCACCACCTACAACCATCATAGTGATGTGAAGGTGAGATTAGTGATAGGTATGAATTTTGGAAGTAAAGGATGTTTATGAAGATTAAATTAGGTTTTGATGACATATTCAAGTTAAAATAATTAATTTTTATCATATATAATCAGGACACCTCATGTTACTACATAGTACTCATTTTTTACAAACACCTAAATGATCACCTATGGTAGTGTTGGCAAAGGTAGTTATATTGAAAAAAATGAAGAGAAATGATGTTTGGTAGGGTGTTCCAGTCATATAAAATGCAAAAATTGGTAACTTGAGTGTGAATAATGACACCCAACCCTTATGCCCCTTCTTTATTTCTCTCATGACCCTTATAGGCATCTTTTCACTAATTTATAGTCATCCATAGCCTTCCAAACTTGATCCCAATTGAGCCAAACCCATATTTCCTTGATAGATCCATCCCCCTAGGTCCAATCTACTCAAGGTAATAACACCACACTAGGACTATAGCATTGGTGCCACTCATATCCACTTTTATCACTATTACCCAAGTCCATTTCTAACCCCAATGGTCAATTTCTTTTAGTTTCCCATCCTTCTCCTTGTCAGCCTAATGCGAGTACATTCAAGCCATGACCAATAGATCCCTATAAAATCCCATTTAAATATAATTTGTATGGGGCTAGAAATTATCACTAAGCATGCAAGAATACAAGAAAGACTACTCAAGAAATATTCCCTATTCTTTGCATACCACTATCCAACACACTTACAAACTTATTGAAATCCTTACACCAATCCCTAACCACCTCAAGCACATCCAATTTATAATTATACATCTTCATACACAATTTCACAAAGCACATCAAGTGGAAGAACTACATATGAATTGATCCCTCTTTGGAGTATTGGTATATAGGCAGTATGCCCATAATGGATCCACATATTGTGAATCTTATACACAAACCCCCTCCCCCTCTTTCTCAAAATTTGTCAATTCATAATAGAAGATAGGATTTGAAGATAAAATCTAATCTCTAAGTATCTCTATATACTTACAACTATCAAAACTTCATGGACAAGGTCACACAAACCTGGTGAACAAAACCCAGAAAGCTCAGATCCTCACAATAATAGTCACAAAGGTGGACTATAGTATTGGTGCCACTCCTATATAATTCTAGAACTCCTATCTAATCACAAAATAGTGTTTAGATCTTAGTTTAAAATAGTGTCCTAGTCTTGCATAGTGAATTCCAACCTCTATCTTAGTCAAATCAATTAGTTTCTAGCAAAGTCTTGTTTTCTTCCCATTATTACTATTTTTAGAAAAGTTTGAATTGAAACAAAATTTCACAAATTATTAGCTTAATAATTAAATATTTATTTATTGATTTTACTTCTTAGACCCTTTAACTAAATTAGTAATAATGCACCAATATTCCCAAAATTGTTAAATCATTTGGTGAACCTGACTTACTTTATTTGCCCATAAACACCCTAAAAACCCTAGGGTAAATCTAATACTAATTTTCTCTTATATTTTTCTTTTTTTTTACCTGCATAAAAAAAAAAATCAGCATTAAATTTTAAAATTTCATAGTAATTTTAAAATAATTTTGCTGCAAACCCTAGTTGCCCATACTAGGTCCTAGTATTTTTCTAGTAATTTTTCCAATCATTTTTTGAACTTTTACTAGCATATTTAAATCAAAAAATCCATTCAAAATTCAAAATTCAATAGTAATTTTCAAAAACTTATTTTTCAAAACCCTAGTGGCATCTAATAAGTATCTTTAAATCACAAATTTTCCAATAAATTTCTATTTTTTTACCTACATATATAACTCAAAAATTCACTTTCAATTTCAAAGTTTCATAGTAAATTGTTCAAATAATAATCTTTCAAACCCTAGTTGCATATACTAGTTTCTATTTGCTTATTGAGGTATGACCTTATAGGTTTGTGAGTTTTGTATCCTTTTTTTATAATTTCCAATTAACTATTTCTAGGACTTTACATTACCTATATTGAGTACTTTCATTTCTTAGCACTTTGAAAATTACAAATTATTGAAAAAAATTCAATCAAATATCAATTTTTTTTCCTACTTTAACAATGGCCTAATAGTCACAAAGGTGGACTATAGTATTGGTGCCACTCCTATCCAATTCTAGAACTCCTATCTAATCACAAAATAGTGTTTAGATCTTAGTTTAAAATAGTGTCCTAGTATTGCATAGTGAATTCCAACCTCTATCTTAGTCAGATCAATTAGTTTCTAGCTAAGTCTTGTTTTCTTCCCAATATTACTATTTTTAGAAAAGTTTGAATTGAAATCAAATTTCACAAACTATTAGATTAATAATTAAATATTTATTTATGATTTTACTTCTTAGACCCTTTAACTAAATTAGTAATAATGCACCAATATTCCCAAAATTGTTAAATCATTTGGTGAACCTGACTTACTTTATTTGCCCCTAAAAACCCTAAAAACCCTAGGTTAAATTTAATACTAATTTTCTCCTATATTTTTCCTATTTTTTACCTGCATAAAAAAAATAAAAAATCAGCATTAAATTTTAAAATTTCATAGTAATTTTAAAATAATTTTGTTTCAAACCCTAGTTGCCCGTACTAGGTCCTAGTATTTTTCTAGTAATTTTTCCAATCATTTTTTGAACTTTTACTAGCATATTTAAATAAAAAATCCATTCAAAATTCAAAATTCAATAGTAATTTTCAAAAACATTTATTTTTCAAAACCCTAGTGGCATCTACTAATTATCTTTAAATCACAAATTTTCCAATAAATTTCTATTTTTTTTACCTACATATATAACTCAAAAATTCACTTTCAATTTCAAAGTTTCATAGTAAATTGTTCAAATAATTATCTTTAAAACCCTAGTTGCATATACTAGTTTCTATTTGCTTATTGAGGTATGGCCTTACATGTTTGTGAGTTTTGTATCCTTTTTTTGTAATTTCCAATTAACTATTTCTAGGACTTTACATTACCTATATTGAGTACTTTCATTTCTTAGCACTTTGAAAATTACAAATTATTGCAAAAAATTCAATCAAATATCAATTTTTTTCCCTACTTTAAGTCAAGTTGCTGCCAAATGGAAGGTTTTAAACCTTATCCCTGGGCATGATAATTCCAAAATTCTTCAGAGACTTCATACTAAATGGATACCACTTAAACCCAATTGGATGAAACTCAATTTTGATGGGGCATCCAAGTTGAGTGGTAAAGCAAGTGGAGGAGGAATAATAAGAAATGAAAAAGGAGGGATGTCTGTTGTCTATGCTGGTGGCATGGGTTGCCAAAGCAATAACTATGTTGAAGCTATGGCCTTACTTTGGGGATTAAAGTTAGCTATAACCCTAGGAATTATAAATTTGAATATTTAAGGAGATTCTAAGTTGGTCATATATGCCGTTAATAAATCATCTAACGTTGGTATCCATCTAAAAGACATCATTACGGACATCTAGTTTCTTTTACAAAAGTTTTCTAAAGTTGAGATTACCCACACCTATAGAGAAGGTAATAGGGTGGTTGATGCTTATGCCAACGTTGGTCAGCAATTCTCAGGATAGAGGGTATGGAGACAAGGGGCTCATATACCCCCAAACATTAGAGAGATCATTCAGAAGGAGATGACAGAGCATGAATGATGTACATTGATGATGAAGATAGCTTTCGAAGGCGGCCCACATGGAGAAGGCCATTGCAGATCATGGAAAATGATAACCTTAGTACTTCCTTGATTGTCATTATTAATTCATTGTATCATGAGGTGGAGGTGTGAGAGTTGCATCATGAAAACCAAGGGGGAATTATTTTCAAGCATGAAACTAGACGTCACCATGGTGGGCCATTTTGTAAAATGAGCCTTCACATCTGCATTCAGTGAAAATGGAACTGAGGGCTTGTTACTTGTTTGAAGCTAAAGGTGGTAATTGGGGTATGAAGAGCCAAAAATTCAAGAAATTTTAGAGGACACTGGTGGGAAACAGGCTTCTCAGGTTTCTAAGGTCACTGAAGAGTAGGGTGCTGATTTTAGGGGAACTGCTGATAATAAGGAGAAGATGCATGTAGAATAAGTTGGTGAGGGTTTGGAGAATGAGAATGATTGGAAAATAGATATTGGGGCCTTGAAGTTCTGCATTCAAAACTTGTAAAAGGTCTTCGCCAAAGGCCTTTGAAATAACATTCTAATGAATATGACTATGTTGGAAGTGGTGGGTAATCTAGGGAATGCTGACAATGCAGACAACGAGAATCTTAAGGATATTGTTAATTCTATAGTTATATAGTTTCATCCTTTCTAACTCTGGTCTTTCCAGTGTTTTGTTTTGCTTCTGACTTTTTTTCTCAGCTATGCCATTGGTTCGGTGCTGGCATCTTTTATTTGCTAGCCTTCCTATCTTTTTTGACTATATAGGGTTAGGCCCCTGGTTTGCCACCTTAATTAATCAAAAACAATGGCCTAATATATTGATTATCATGAAACCAATAAAATGGAACTTTAATAACCCTTAACTAAACACCTTGACATGAAAGATGACATGATTAAAATAATACAAGAAGAACAAAAAAGAGTGAATAATGGTCAATCTTCCCAAACCACAAAGATACTAGTTACAAATGACACTCTAGGGGAAACAATGTTTCAATAACCCCCTATAGAAGCCCAACCTACCTCTATGCCACTAGATACAACTAGTACATCTTTGTCTCTTGATGGGGTATCCCTTGTGTTAGAGATAAAATATCTTTAATCCAAGGTGATGAATCTTGAGGAAGGTGCCTCTAGACCTCGTAGGCTTTGGATTATTTTACTCTATTACATACACCATTGGCTTGTCATAATGCTTCTACACCCTTACCATAAGGTTTTGTTCAACCCAAGCTTACTCTATATGATGGAAAGGGTGATCTAGAGACATATTTAGGAGCTTTTCACAAAGCATTCTTGGACTATGTACCAAATTACTAGCTACTTACCAAGCTATTTCCATGGAGCCTAAATGATTATGCTTTACAATGGTTCTATAATCTACTGAATCAATTGATCAATGCATTCAATACTTTAGCCAACATGTTCTTAGATCATTTCAGCATTAACATTAGTGATAAGGTTTCATATACCCAAGTTTCACAATAGAAACAAAGGTCAAATGAGTATCTCATAGATTATGTTCTCTGATATAAGACTATTTTGTCTAAAATGACTAGTCCCATGGCCAATCAAGAGTTACATGATCTCTTCATATAGAGTCTTATACTAGCTTTGCATGAATCAATCATGTTCAAAATATTATCTTCCTTCACTAAATTATGCAGACACTAAAGGAATGAGAATTCAAAATAATTTCAATGGGTAAACTAAAGTACACAAGTATCTTAGACATAATAAACAAGAGTAATAGTAAAGTCCCATACAAAGTCAAGGTTAATGATAACAAGAGTCAAAATCAATTGACAATTAATATGACTTTTGAGCCCCCTAAGTAAGGGGTTTTATTAGCACCTCCTCAATGAACCTTCACCAATCTACCAATTTCTCCATCCAAAGTTTTATAGTAGCTATTGGAATGTAACATCATATCTCTCCCTCCTATTTAGGAAGTTGACTCAACAAATCCTCTTCCATGGGGATATGACTAGCATGCATTTTACGAGTTTCATATGGTACTAGGCCATAAAACAAATAGATGCATCAGTTTGAGACACAAGATATAGTATTTGATATATGGAAATCATATTAACCTTGGCACTTTAGTTGAGCCTCCTCGATAAAAACAAACATAATATAAAGCTTTGAAAATCTTCATAGATCCCTTTCTACATTAGGGGTTCACCATGCATATCATGCACATCCACCACTAGATACATACAAGGCACCTTCAATGGAGACACATCATTTGAGCAACATGATTGGTGTATACAATTTTAGAGTTCTAGCTAGACCTTTCATCTCCTTATTAGAGAAGGATATCATCAAGGATGATTCATATTATCATGTACTCTTTATGAAATCTTAAATTCATAAACATCTTATTCTTAGTGTTCTCATATATAATGGATCCAGTGTGAGTATGTACACTATGACATTATTGTAGTATTTGGGATATTTAGAGCAGGATATTACCTCGATAGACATAGTTATTAGTGGATTTAGTGGGCACCTACAAATTTTAGTAGGTGAGATTATACTTCCTCTATAGGTTGGTCCAACACATGTGGCCACACCATTCACTATAGTTCTCAATGTAGGAGCTTTTGATATGCTACTTGGTCAACCACAAATTTAAAAACATTGAGTAGTACCTTCTACAGTTCACAAATACATGAAATTCATTCATGCTAATCAAGTTTTTATAGTTGGTGGAGTTAAATATGAGTTACCACTCCCCACTTTAGAGCCATCTTCTACTTTGTAGTCACAAGTTTCAATTTTTCCACTAGATTTAGTTTTGCCACTAGTTATAGTTCCTCCTCTAGTTTCAACTCAGACACAGTTGAGGCATCCATCTCCAACATAGAGAGTTTATGTAACTCCATATATTTAGGATTTTAGACAGCTTCTAGATACAATGTTCACACCTAGGGTAGTATCATTGAGATCTCATACATCTACTCATAAATCACATGTTCATAGAGTTTAACTTACTAACATATTGGTCCTTAAGAGCCCTATAGTTTCATCTACTTCTCAAAGTTATAGGGGGACCCCATACTCAGTTTCTAATTCAAATACTTTAGAGTAGTTATGACATATATAGCTTTTAGAGCCACAATCTTAGCATTTACATCATGCTTCATGATCATGCATGATTCATGTCCTTGATACAAGACACCATGATAGGGAGTCTCTCATGAGACTCATTGGTTAGTATCATCCTTTCCCAACTTACTTGTACATATTTTAGTTTTGCTTATTTATTCTTCGTTTCTCAGTATTTCTTGTACATAGTCTTTATATGATTTCTTATACATTGTTCTTAAACATTTCAAAAATTAGAAAAAAAATAAAATATATCAACAAATCCAAAATTTATACAACATTAAAAAACTCAAAAACGTGCAAATAATTCAAAAACACCAACAATATTTTTATTGTATGCATCATCCATTATTTACACTTATACTATCATGTTAGACTTAAATCTATTGTTCTTTGCCATTGGTTGTCAATTTATCTAAATTACCATGCTTCACTTGATCTCCTTTGAGTGTGTATAGTGACATCTAGCTCTTTGATTTATTCACTCTACCCATTGAGGGGGAATCCTAATTTTACATCAAGAAATACATTGATATACATACCCACTAGGGGAATCTTCTACATGACTACACCATCCAAGTTATGTCATTCCTACACCACACACTCTAGTTATCATGTTGATGTACATTATTTACTAGCCTACATAGATTAATCTATTGACACTCACTATTATATATCACTCATATATTTCTTAGCATATACCTATTCTTGTATTACAATGTCTTGCATACTTTCACCTTCTTGCATTGATTAGTTAGATGTGATTTTATATCCAGTAATTACATGTTTTACTTTATTACATAGCATAGCTAGATTATTTTCATTTCTTAGTTCTTATTTTGTTTCTTGTATGTGATTTAGGACATTTTCCAATGTCCTTTGTTTATATTCATGTTTGTACCTTTGTAAGTTTTCCAATTTCCCTTATCTATACTCTTATATGTGATTATGGCCCTCATGCCAACCCTTGCTTATTTTAATTATATGTGTATGTGACATTTGAATATGCCTTGTATGCTTTATTCCTAGTTTGAGTGACATATGCCCATGTCCCTTTTTTGTGTGGCCCCTTTTCCACCCTTGTATGCTTATTGATTCTTGCATTGTGTGCTTGTTGCTTGTTTTCTTCTCATTATTTACAATGCCATGATCCACATCATGCATTTATCTTGCTTTCTTGGATGCCATGATGGACATCATGCTCCATCCCTCTAAATAATAACTAAAAACTAATAACTAATCATAATTTCATTTCTAATTTAGTACATTTCATATGTTATTACATTATTATATCCATCTAGGAATACCCCTATTGATCTAACAATCTCTCAACACAAATCATGCTATATATTGAGATATTTTGTCAATTATCATTACTTTATCATGTATCTTTATAACATAACACACTTGTAGTGATATTTATTTTGAGGGTAGTCATTATAGGGTATTCATTCCTACCCTCAAAATAGGGGGTAAAAAGGAGGGATTTTATCATAGAGATCAAAGCTCCTAATAGTCAAAAATCTAGCATTCAACACACCAAAAATAACAACCAGACATCAAAACAATCAGAATAGACCAGGTAAATAGTAAGAATATCAAAATAGTTACTAGATTTGGCCTAGGACAATAGTTCCAAACATATACTATAGTGTCAATTCCACTAGTGTCCACTTTCATTTCTCCTATCCAAATAGCAAAAAAACTAGACTTTCTAGAAGTAGGTAGAAAAGTAGGTTCAACTATAGTTTTAAATAGACACAATAGTTTAGAATTAGTAGTTTTTAGTATACTTTCACTTAGAGAATCTAGATATAGGGAGGATAATGAATGACATGATATATCTCACTTCTAGTTTGAGATGTGATAGTTGATATGACTTACATATATAATCCATGTTTCAAAAACCAGTGATTAGGGGCAATATGTGTGGCACATTTATTTCTTTTTTTATAAGTTTAGTATTACAGAAGCATTCTTAGCAATTGTGTTCCTTATTCCATATGTAGATGGTTCACATTATTTTTGAATGGATTTAATACAAGCCTAAATTTCACATTCTCAATTTCTTGAGTGGCTTTCATATAAGCCTAGTGCACTAGTTTGAAGTGGCTTTCATACAAGCCTAATCTCCATCTTTCAGAGTGGTTAAGAGTGGATTAGTTTTTATCATACATTCAATTATCCACACCAACTTTATCAAATCATAATACATTAATGTGCTTTAGGATCCATCTAATATGACACACATTTCATATTGGTATCAGTTCATAGCTTCACTTCATGGGGCAACAATGGAGACAAAGGACTAGCTAGATTTTATATTCTTGAGCCACCTATTCAGAGTGATTGGACACATAGTCTAGACATCAATTATAAAATGTATGAGCACCTATCTTAACTTAGTTGGTGATGATGGATACAAATGGATAGCCTTTGCATTCTTGAGCCACTTTCAAGGAATTGAGCACTCAACTCCATTTGTGATATTACTCTTGGTTTAACACACATTCAATATTGCTCAGCATCACTCAGTATTAAAATAGTTTTTATATTGGTCCATGTACTCAATGAGGTGTATTCATTTCTTTTTCTTCCTCTGTCTCTTACCCATACTTGTATATTCTTATTTTAGATATAGCATATCTAGTAACAACTGATCTACTCTTTAATTTTCTTTAAAATTTGCACTTCATAGCATGCTCTCTAGGCACACTTAGCATCACACAACTTCATGAGCTCCACCCTTTCCATGTAAATTTAGGTACGCTTTTTTTAAATCCTAGTATTTCATTTTGATACATCACTAGAATAAAGGGGGCCAAATGTAGTCATATAAAGTGTAAAAATTGGTAATTTGAGCATGGCTAATGACACCAAACCCTTAGATCCCTCTTGCTTGCTCTCATGATCCTCATAGGCATCTTTTCAATGATTCCCAGTCATACATAACCTTCAAAACTTGATTCCAATTGAGTCAAACCCCTCTTTCCATGATATATCCATCCACCAAGTCCTATATACCTAGGAAAATAGCACCACACTAGGACTATAACACCAGTGCCACTCCTATCCACTTTTGGTGTTATTGTCCAAGTCCATTATTGGCCCCAATGATCAATTTATTTTAGCTCCCCATATTTTTCATTTTTAGCCTAATGTGATTACACTAAACCCATGACCAATAAATCTATATAAAATCTCATTGAAAGATCATTTGGAGGGTGTTGGAAATTATTAATAAACAAGCAAGAATACAAGCAAGACTACTCAAGAAATCTTCCCTATTCTCTACATACAGCTAGCCAACACACTTAAAAGCTTATTAAAATCCTAACACCAATCCCTAGCCACCTCAAGTACATCTATTTTATCATTTTTCATCTTTATACACATAATTTCATAAAGCATATCAAGTGGGAGAACTACATATGGCTTGATCCCTCTTCAAAGTATTGGTATGTAGGTAGGATGCCCACATAAGGGTTGTGGATCCATGTCAAATGAATATTACACACACTAACCCACCCATATTTCTCAAAATTAGTCAAATCATAATGGAAGATATGGTTTGAAGAGAAAATATACTATATAGGGAGATTTATAGACTTCTATCTATCAAAACTTCATGGATAGGGTCACACAGACCTAGCAAACAAAACCTAGAAAGCTTAGATCCTTAGGACAACAATGGTAGATTTATAATAATACATTGGTACCAATCTAGTATAGTTCCATAAATCTTGTATAATCACAAAACAAATTTGATCTCGTAGTTTTTGATAGTGTCCTAGTCCTGCACAGTGAATTCTAGCCTTTATCTCAGTCAAATCAATCAGTTTTTAGCTAAGTCTTATTTTCTACCCCTTATTACTATTTTTAGAAAATTTAAAATTAAAATAAAGTTTAAAAATTTATTATATTAATAATTATATATATATATATATATATTTTAGTACTCAGACCCTTTAACTAAATTAGAAATAATATACCAATATTCCCAAAATTATTAAATTAGGTGCATAAAATTGAGTTTGACCAATAAATGACCAATATTATTGAATTAAGGTAAATAAAACATAATAAAATCATTTTTAAACACAAATTTAATATTTAAAATCATTAAAATGTCAT
Source organism: Torreya grandis (assembly GCA_037957365.1). Classification (NCBI taxonomy): domain Eukaryota; kingdom Viridiplantae; phylum Streptophyta; class Pinopsida; order Cupressales; family Taxaceae; genus Torreya; species Torreya grandis. The sequence goes on from JARHVA010002545.1 coordinate 1,203,666, forward strand.
ATGAAAATTCCAAACACAAGCAACCCCTAGTTAGTTTTGAGAAAAATGAGTTTTAAGGCCTCTGTAGGAATAATATAGATATGAAAATTGTTATAAGTAGTTATAATGATTATTTATAATTTTAAATAATATTTTTTATGTCACACTAATAGTTTAATCATATTTTTTTTTGTCACAGTCCTATGCTTGTCTGTTGACAGTCATCATGGAGCTAGGCAAGCTTCTTAGAGGGATCTAAGGTATGACATATGGTTTGAACCTCATGTGAGTATTTGTGAGTATTTTTATGGTAATTATAAGTATTAAAACAAATTTTTAGAGTGGTAACATTAAATATTTCAAGTAAAAATGAAGATAAGTGTAAATTTTCAAAATTCAAGATTTTGGCATGCAAGTGGACGCAATCATAAAAGGCATTCTTAAGAGGTTAAAATGGTTGTATGGTGAAATAAAATTATTTTAATAGTTTTTTTAGATATTATAGGTCATAATTAAAAAATAATTAGGTATTAATACCTTATAAATATTAACATATACCTATTTCTCTCTTCTTGGGTTTCTTGGTTCTCATTTTTTGAGTGTGTAGTAGGCCTAAATTGGTGATTCTAGATATTTTTATTAATTATTAATGTAAAAAAAATGATTTTAATAGTTATTTGGGTCATTAAAGTTAATAATTAAAAATAATTAGGTTTTATAACCTCATGAAACCTGATAAAATTAAAAAATGTCGACCTGTACATGCTTAGAAATTTGACTAAGCAAGTTGAGGCAACCCCAAAAGAGTCATTTTTTGAGTTATACTAAATTAAATGACTTTAAATTTGACATGGAGGTATATTTTAGTGTCATTTAATTTTTAAAAGTGTTTTCATGCCCATATTTTACTTTAAGAGAGATAAAATGGCATATTATAGGTCTGTTAAACAAGCATGTCAAGAATTATCATTTGATTACTCACACATTGGAGTAAAAAAATAATTAAATTAATAATTTAAGTTATTTTAGAGGATAAAAGACATATATTTATTTTAATTTAATTTACCAATGGCCTAGTCACAAATAAATAACTAGGAAAATGGAGAAAAGCCTAGTAGACCTAATTAGGCATACTCAAGCCTCAAAGTGAAAACTGGGTATTTGACCCTTTCATGATGTTTTAAGAGGTTTTAAATACCTAATATGGTTAAATTTATATTTATATTAAAATAATAAAATGGTTTAAAACCTCTCAATAAGATACCATATAATCAATTAATAATCCTAGTAGCTCAAATGCACACCTACAGACATCCTTCATTGGCTCACTTAGAGGGAAGTGATTAGAATCATAGATCAAGGAAATTTTTGGATGGAGTAGAGTTTATTATAAATATATAATGATAATAGTGACTTATAAATTTTCAATTCACCTATATATATGAAATCAACCTCTCACTTAGCCAAGAATGAAGACTAACACCTACAACTACCTCTTGAAAAGGTTAACTTTCATAATGGTGTTAATGAAGTAAAGGGTTTAAATCATTGAAAGAGGATTAAAAATATGAAAAAATGAAAATAATATTTTATATTAATTTATCATAATAAATTAAGTATATATTTAATCTAAACAAGTTAAGATTGACTTCATATAGTGAGTTCTAAGCATGAAAGTCTAGTTTACTCTCAAGCAGATCTAGTTAGTCTTAGAATGGGGAAAATAGGTCAAGGTTTTCAAGAAAAAAGTTTTTAAAAATTATTATATGATAATTATAAGTTATATATGGAGTTTAAATTGGAAATAAAATAAAATATCACACTAATAATCCTTTGACTATCTACATGGTCCTCTAAGCTCATGACCACCTATAGTTGTATATAGAGGTTGTAGAAGCTTGACTATATAGGGTTATAAGATAGAACCAAATAGTTAATACAAGTTAAAGAGATGAATTAAAATAATATTAATCTGGGATAAACACTCACAATGTTGTTATAAATCTCAAGGGGTTCATAATAATTCTCAACTAGAGATCTTTACCCAAAATTACGTCCTTAAAGGTTTAAGCTAAAAGTGTGATGAGATAGAAGGAATATGACTTATATAGTGTTTAAATTTGATATATATATCCTAATTGAAATTTTATAATGCATAATTAACTCTAAATAACACTTATATCATTTACTAAGGCCGTCATTATGGAAATCTTCACCTACATCTAATGCTTGTAAGGTATAACACTTTGAAAAGAGATGGCAAGGTATACCACTTTGATAGCTTATAGAGGATGTGAAGAAGCTTGGAAGGATTGGAAAGATGTTTTTAGTAATCCATAGGCATTATAAAATTTTAATTTTCATTATAAAACGCAAATACAATATCATATATGAAATCTCATACATGGAACATGAAAACATAGGTAGCCTAGGCTAGTCTTGGAGAAAGTTATGACTTTTGAGCATCTACAGGTAGAGTTAGAAACTAAAATTTGGTAAAAATGATATAAATGGCCATATAAATATTTATATTCAATAATTAATACCACATTATCTATGGAATAATCTATTGTTTTGTTACAGACCTCCTACAATCATAAATAGTCTCTCCCTCAGGCACCCACTAGCTAATTTTGAGAAATAATCATCTACAATTATTTATAGGCAAGATCAAAATTATGAAATTGGTAAAAGTGATGTTAATTAATTATTTTATCTATCCATAATATTATTTGGGTCCCAATAATATTGTAAGCATTCATTTTTTTATCACAATCATGTGCTTGTCTATTGATAGTCATGATTAGAGCTCAGAAGGTTTTCTGAGGAGTTAAGGTTTGATAGATATTTTTTGACCTAATGAAAAGATTTTGAATAAATGAAATTTTTTTAAATGTCTTTTAAATTTCCATAATGATTAATAAATCTCATGATTAATAAGATAGATCACCAAACCTAGCCACCAAGGTTTTATAAGCTATGATTACAAGAAACCCTAGGGTTAAGAATAAAGAGTTTTGAAAATATTGAATATATGTAGAAGGTTGGATAAGGTAAAAAATATGTAATATGATTATTTTAACCCTAAAATAACATATAGGTCACTTAGACCTCCAACACCTAGATTAAGCCTAAAAGCAAGTTTTAGGCCTAAAAGGTCTATATCACATTAAAGCACCTTCAGACCTTCCAATGAAATATGAATTATTGATAGGGTGTGAGAGGTTATTTAAATTCATAAATGATATACTTAAAGAAATTTAACAAAAATGAAATTTCAATTCCACTCTCAAGAGCTAATTCAAATTACACTGCCTACACACTCATTTTGGCCCACCTATTTGAATGCTCATATATTTCACCACATGAGTAGTTTGACCAAATTATATTATAATTATTTGATTACCCATATTAAATTTATATCCATGAATTATTGATCTTGGTTAATTATATTATTTTAATGAACGATCACTAAGACTATAAGCAGGTTCAGAATGTATGTAAAACCCCAAAAGCAAACTTCTTTATGTACATATCTTTTCACACCTTCTACATGAGAACCCAAGATTATAAAAAATGTTGAGGGGATCCATGGAATAAATATTAATGTCAATAATTTATAGAAATTAAGTCTATATTTTATGAACAATCCTTAAGAAGGCAAGCCTGTCTAAGCTGCTAAAGATCCTATTTTGACCAGTTTTGAGTTTTTGAGCTCATAAGCCCATGAAATGACCTAAAATCACGTTGAAACCACAAAAATTATAGGTGACTCTCTAAATATCATTTTTTACCTATTTTTAAAAACAAATTGGCATGTGTGGTTTCTTAGGAGGCCCAAAATGGCCTAAAATGCCCATTTTTATAAGATTTCAAATAATGAAATTGAATAAATGCATGAAGGAATCCTAATGGGACATTAATCACCATTATAATACAATAATATCCCTCAACATGGGTTTATATGATTATTTGTTAAGCTAAAATGCCAAAAACCTAAGTTTTCTAGTGATTGGCAAATGGTTACAGGTTTAATGGAGATTTCCACCATTGTTATAGTTATTGAAGGTAGCATAAACTTAATTTTATTCCTAATAATAATGTTATATATGAATTAAAGCCTTATACAACACCAGAAGTGGCTCTCATGGTGACAAATGGCCTTCAAATAAAATTTTGGGATATCTAGTTGAAGGTGGCTTGAGCTTGAAGACTTCCATCAATGGAGTTCAATGGATTTATAGGTTCTACAGTGCATTTTTCAGGTTGGGGGAGAAAATATTAGTTGGTAATAAATAATAAATCACAAAAAATTTAACCCTCAAAGTTAGTGCAAGCATCAAATGTCATAATGACTAAACATGTTACAAAGTTGCCAACACAAACCAATTGGAGATGGGGCATAGAAGTTAAGTGGAAAAGTTTTTAGGGAGTTGACGAGAAATATGGGGCATTTAAGGAAGCTTACAGATGTTTTGAGACTTTTCTCAAGTTAGTAGAATATGATGTCATCTTCCTCAAATAAATTGTCTTCTAGTGCCTTTTTAGGCCAATGGGAAAGCTTAAAGACCTTTTTAACTTTGAAAAATTAATTTTCTAAGTGAATATTAGTAACTAAGTGGTTTGAAGGTGGTTGAGACTCATATACCTCTTCCTCTTATTTTTTGTATATCCAAGGAGGGTGGTTATATGGCATTTATTGATTTTTGAAAACTTTCTTCTTCTCTCCCTTCCCTTTTCTCCTATATATTCCTTTTATTATCCATTGTGAAAGATATGATATTAGTTTTGGTAAGGCATAGACCTTCTAATTTATGTAATTAATAGCCTTCAAAACAATAATATTATCCATTTTTACCTATTTCTTTGCCTACATCTAGTGTTATAGTCATTTTGTGCATGATTTCTTTATGGAGGAGTGTTATTCCTTGGTGATTATCATTTTTTAATACATTTTTTTAGGTATTTAAAGGTGTTTTCAGGTATAAATTTATGTTCTTTTGATGAATGGGGAAGGTATAGTCTGAGTTTTCAGACTCTTCCATGCTTCATTTGTTGTTTAGTGAGCCTAGTTTTAGAAATATTGATGCAAAATGAACAGTTTGAGAGATTGTGTGAGTGAGGGTTGTCTTTAAGCTTCCTTAGTATTAGTTTCAAGAAATTTGGAGTGTTTTTTAGTTTTATTCATCACCTTGTTTTATTTCTTTAATCATCCTTTTCAACCCTTATATCTCTTTTCTAAGTAGAATCAGTGGTTTACCACCAAGAGGAACCAACCTTCTCTATAGGTTCAAACCCATCAAAATATACCCATATCCTAGTGTTGATACCATTTTTTATTCAAGAGTGACATACCCTGAAGAACCCTCTCACAAGGGTGCAATTATGTGCTACAATAGTTTCTAACATGCCTAGTGGGATTCTATGTTGATAAAGAACCAAAGAAAAGAAAGATTATTGGTTTTTTCCTTCAACTATCCACCTTTGGAGGAATGTTTCTAAAAACCAATGGTGAATCTAAGCTTTTAACTAGTTAAAATAGTCCAGGTAAGCCTTCCATCATGTTTTATCTTTATTTGTTCTCTTTCATGAGTTTATATGGCTAGATTTGGGGTATAATTCTATCCTAATCAGGTTATTGAGCCATTTAATCAACCAAATTCATCCTACCATCCTTATTACAAACCATAATATCAATCCAATAATTTATATCAGCCTAAAATGAGCCTATCTATCCTTCATATCAACCTACCTACCCCTCTAGCCAACCTTGTCAAAACTATATTTCTGCTACCACATCTTTGTTGGAACTCAAGAAAGATATGATAAAATCTAAAGGGGTGATGAGAGTGTGGGATAGAGAGTTATATTATATACCTTTTCATCTCATAGATAAGATGAGTAAGTCAATAAAAATGATAATGGAATGTGGGCATCAACTGAAGATGAGAATCAATATGGTTTAACCAAGGACTTATGGGAGATGAGGATCTTAATCCAAGGTTGGGAAGATAGATTAATGAGATATGAGGCTCAAGAGAAGGTCAATGATCTAAAAAAATAAGAGATAATATATTTTCAAACCCCACCAAATTCCCCCCAAATTGCCTCCTCTCACCTAGAAGAAATCCCTAAGCCTAAGATGAAAGAAGAACCAAGTCATGAAGAAGTAGAAGCCATGCAATTTTCACCTATTCTCCTTCAATAACTTGAGAACATATCATATTGGAGGCCACCTTGGACCATGAATCCTAATTATGTTATGTTATCCCTTATGAGATAACCTTTTCCTTTGCCCACTCAATATCAAGGAGATGAGAAGGTGCCTTAACCTCAAACCTTTCCATCTTGGAAATAAGTCAAGGAATACCTCAAAAAGAAAGAGGAGGTGCCTTTAGAGATGGTTCAAGAATAAATATAAAAGGATGGATGGGTTGGCCTATTTCAATAGATTTCATAGAGTTTTTTATCATGGAAATGAACAAGATGAAACCTTTGAAATGGTTTTAGTAGTTAGTCAGTTATCCAACCATGGCAAGGAGACCCTTGAGGAAATCATGGAGTAGTTCTTAGAGTCTCTTGATAAGATTAAAGATATTATTGAAGTGGAGTTTACAGTGGATGCCATGAATAAAGCAGTGGATCATTATATTTATCATGGGTTTGAAATTTTTGAATTGGTCCTTAAAGAAGACATATCATAACTCTCTCAACATCAATATGAACTAGACCCTAAATGGACTACTGAATGTCCATTATGTAGTGATGAGAAAGAAGACAAATCATCTTGTAATACATTAGATCATGAGGATATATATGTTAGTGGTTATAGGAAAGAAAAATAAGAAGGTCAAAATGAGGTCGCAATAGCTGGTCAATCCTAGAATGAGGTGTCACTTGAAAGTAGTGTTTAAGTCTTTAGGTTCGAAGAAGATTGGCCAAATTAAGATCTTCAAATGCATGATGAGTTATACCTTGATTGCAATGATAAAAATCCCTTATATATAGAGTAATAATACCAATCTATCTACTATAGATTGAGTCTTTGTGAATTTGATACTATCTCTCTTACAAGTCACCAATAATAAGTTGTCTTTTGGGATAAACTATTTCTCTTTTTCCTAAGCCTAGATAGTGAACCTTCACATTTAAAAGAGTCATCAAGTGAAAAGTTTGCAAGTTATCCTATAACCCATCATGAAGTGATCTCAGAGAGTTTTCCCAAGGATAAATACCAACATAAATCAAGTCTTGAACCAATAAGATATTTTTCATACATTGGAGATATGTTTATCCTAATTCATCCATTGGAGAGCATGACAAAAAGATTAGCAATCAAGTAGCCTAGTTCACTAGGTTTGGTGCCTCAAAAGGAAGGTATTTTTCATCCTTATCAATTAAAAATGAATTATGCTAAAATATTACCATTTTATCCATGAGGAACATACTTGTAAGTTCTATTTGTACACATTGTATAGCTTTATGCTCTCCTCTAAGTGCCTTGTGCACATTTCGCTTCTGTTGTGTGTTTCCTTCCTTAAGTGCTTTGATCATATTGTTGTTCTATTTTTGGTTGTCCTTGCTATTTTATAGCTCTAATTATAATATTTTTATCCTTTAGATCATTTGAAAACCAATTTGAGAAAGAATTTTGTGACCCCATAAGCCTAATGGATATACTAAGGTAACTAGTATTTTGCATTGATAGGCATGCAATCCAGGAGGTTGCTAGAAATGTTGGACAAAATTAGCCTACATATAAAAAAAATTCCTAGATGGATTAGGCCACTCTCTTAGACCATTTAGTGACCTCTTGCCTTCATGACTAATCTATTTATAGTCATAACTTGATGATGCAGTGCAATATCTTGGAAGGTCTTAGTGTGGTTCTAGGAGGTGTACAAATTCCTAGTGCAATGGATGATCCGATGGTGGAAAGATAATTATATTTTATTGGCCCTACCTCATGTTACTTTCACTCCTTTGAAACACTTTATCAACTTTTAAGGTAAATTTGGAAACTTTAAGGAAAAGTCCTAGAAATGGGTATTGAGCTGCAAGTAAAGGATCTAACTAGTTTCTAGGTGTTTGATCATTCATAGTTAGGAAGGAGGTTTTTACAAAGTTTCATATGTTTTAACAAGTCAAAAATGTATGAAGCCAATTTTCCCAATAAACCCTCAAAAGTGCATTAGATGACTTGAAGAGCTTTTAAATAGAAATTTTAAGTGAAAAAGTGAATATTTTAATAAGTCAAATTGGTTTTGACTTCATTACACCTAATTATGGCATTTTTTTTACCTATTTATACATGTTAAAGACCATTTCAAGTCATTTGGAGTGGAGACGAGGAGTTTTGGTGCAAGAAGATGCAATTTTGGGCTTTTTAGAGCCTTAGTTGAATAGTTTTTGAGGAATTTGATCACTACATAAGTTTATATATCATATTAAATAATCCAATGTGTCACTAATATCGTATATTAGTCCTTTTAAATTATATCCAAGCATAAGAACTAACAGAAGCAAGGAAAACCTATTGGCTGTAGGTTAGGCATGAGATATGTTTTCTACCATTAATGGAGATTCAAGAACTTCGTAATGTTTAAAAAAGGAATGAAAGGTAAATTTAGTCATGACAAATATTACCCAAGTTTTGTATTTCATATACAATCTTCTAGTTATTAATGCTAAGGGAAAACCATTTTAGTGCAGTCTTGGACAACTTTAGGAGGGCCTAAGGTGTTCACTCGATATGGTTAGGAGAAAGAGAGCTAGGAAAAAATATTTTGGGAATTGATAGGTTCCATATTGGAATTACACTTTTTTTTTAATTTTTTATTTTAATTTCCCCATCTTATCAACAATTTCTAATAGTGCAGGGGTGTCTAGATGGCCTATTCACTTAGATAGGGTCAAGGTTTTTTTTATGTTTCTTTGATTTAAGATATAATGAATAGGAATGGTTTTAGGGGAGTTTTTAAGGGTAAATTAAGATATATTAAACTTTTTTAATTGGGTAATTCATTCCATTAAGTTACTTATATCATAAAAACCTATCTCCTACACTATCCTTGTGAATGGTTTTTTGGGTCAGTTTGGGAGCATAATATGAGTTGTTAAGAAAATGTTTTAATATTATAGAGTTATAAATTAAATTTTTAAACCTTAACAAACCCCATTAAGTTAGTAAATGATTATTAACCTCCAATTTTAATAAAACCTCCTTTGAGATGTTTTGGCAAGCTAATCTTCATTTCAAGTTGATAGAGGTTTGAGTACTATTTTGATGTGTCTTAGGAAGATAAAATCATGATCAAGGGAACATAAATTCCTTACTTAATATCATAAATATTAGGTAAAAAATAATCATATAATCTCAATAGTTCATATAGGTGACAAATAGATCATGTAAATATGAGTGTAGTGGGTAAATCACCACTTACAATAGTCTTGGATTTGTCTCGAGGTGAAAAATAAGTTTTGAATAACCATGAAGTTTAACCTCATATGGTTAAAATTTTATTAAGTTAGGATATATAAATCAAATTAATAAAACAAATTATCACCTAGTTCAATTTATTCATGAGACGCAAGAAAGATAGACAAATAGCTTAAAAGTTTCCTTTATTACTAGTTTTAAAGCTAACTTTATGAAATTTAAGGTAACTTATGTTTCCTTATTTCTTATCCTTTCTGTAAATATTATGTAAATATTCATTAGCCTTAAATAAACAAGGATTTATAAATATTAACATAGTTATTGACCCATATTTCATCATAGTATCCACTTTTCCAAACTTGTCTCAGTCTGTACAATGACCGATTTCTCACTCACGGTTACGCATATGATAAAGGAAGTTTTATGTCTAGAAGGTTGAGTGATGAGTTAGAATAGATAGTATTGAAAAGTATTAAACATGAAACCTAGCTAAAATTTAAGCCATAAAGTTTATAAAACTCAAATTAGGACATATTTTCATGTGGATCACCACTTACAATAGAGTTTGAAGAATCTTCAAGTATGTTAGTGCTAGATCAAATCAAGACGGTGAGGTGTTGTCATGTTATTTAGATTCAATGAGGTTTTTTAAATGTTTTAGAATTACTTGTAATTTTATGGGTAATTTTATAGATCCATGAATATAAATTTTCAAATATCATAGTTACTCAACTCATGAAAGAACATCTACAGCCTTTCTAATTTGAAACTATCTCCAAGTTGCAGAGGATAGGACAAGAGTAGTTTATGGAAGAGTCCCATGATCAAATGGAGGATTGAAAAATATATTTAAATTATTAATATTTTAGGGTATGTATGATATTTCTCTAATCAATTTTCACTCCAAGGTCAACTTTGAAATGACCACACATAGTTAACTAATGATCACTTACAACCATACAAAGAAAGGATGGACTAAGTACAAGGTGACTTAACCTACAGACCTTAAGGAATATTTTGAGTGAATGGATATTGATAAATCATATTTTTAACTATGATTCATATAATATATTATTAAAAATATCATTAGGTTAATATAGGGTTAGGATCCTAAGAGAAAAGATAACCTATAGTCATGTTTTTAAGGACACACAATCATAAGCCAAGAAGTGGGTTGAGAAAGGAATTAAGGACCTTAAATATGAGTGTCATTTAAAAAGAGGTAATGGATAATATGTATACCTTTGATATTGAATAATATATATTTCATAATATACATCTTTCACCTTCTAAAATTCTAAATTGGTCCCAATTCATACAATCACCTTAAAGTACAATCAAGCTACCTTTTCCAATAGAGTTCTATGTTTTGGGCTTGAATATAAGATAAAAAATAGGGATTTTAGGTTTTTTTATAAATTTAAATACAAAATAATATATTTAAAACAAATAAGGAATTGGTTTTAAATCAATAAATTTGTCTAAAAGTATGCTTCACATCATTTGGAGGGGAATTTAGTACTTGGAAAAGTTATGGAATGGACTATGTAAGTCATAAGGGTTGAAAGGAGTGAATTAAAAGTTATAGGTTAAATACATGATAAATGGGAATATTTATAAATTTAAAAGGTCTTAAAAATATTTAATCTCTCCTTAAAATCTCAAACCTATTCCCATCACCACGTATAACCATCATAGTGTTGTGAAGGTGAGATTGGAGATATGAATGAATTTTGGAAGTAAAGGAATTTTATGAAGATAAAATTAGGTTTTGATGACATATTAAAGTTAAATGAAATAATGTTTATCATCTCAAATAAATAAAAATCATTTTACTAAATATCAATCATTCCATAAAAACACCTAAATGATCACCTAAAATAGTGTTGGCAAAGGTAGTTATATTGAAATAAATGAAGAGAATTGGTGTTTGGTAAGGTGCAGAAGACTAAGTTTGACCAATGAATGACCAATAATATTGAATTAATGTACTTAAAACATAATAAAATATTTTTTTACACTCCATTTCATATTTTAAATCATGAAAATGTCATAACTCAGCTGGTATAAGTGAGAAAACATGAAAATTCCAAACATAGGCAAACACTAGCTAGTTTTGAGAAAAATGAGTTTTAAGGCCTATATAGGCATAATAAAGATATAAAAATTTATATATGTGGTTATAATTATTGGTTATAAGTTTATATAATATTTCATATGTCACACTAATATTTTAAACATCCATTGTTTTGGCATAGTCATTTGCTTGTTTATTGACAGTCAACATGGAGCTAGGCAAACTTCTTTGAGGGTTATAAGGTATGACAAATTGTTTGAATATAATTTTATGGTTTTTAAGAAATTTTATTTTTATTTTAAATCTTAAAATATTATCTTATAGTTATTACATTCAAAATTATAAGGCAAAATGAAGAGAAGTGCAAATTTGCAAAATTTAAGATTTTGGCATGCAAGTGGAGACAGTCAAAAAAGACATTTTTAAAATGTTTAAATGGTTTTATAATGAAATAAAATTATTTAAATTTTTTTTATACCTATTTCATGTCCCAATAAAAAATATTTAGGTATTTTTACCTTATAAATCTCAATATATGCCTATTTGTATCTTCCTAGGTTTCTTGGTTCTCATTTTCTAAGTGTGTAGTAGGCCTAAATTGGTGATTCTAGATTTTTTTTAATTGATAAAAGCAAAAAAATTATTGAAATATTTGTTTTTTTACATCTAGGTAATAATTAATAGATAATTAGGTCTTCATAATTCATAAAACCTAATAAAAAGGAAAAACATAGACCTACACACTCAAAAAATTGATAAGGTAAGTTGAGGCAACCCCAAAAGATGCATTTTTTGAGTTATACTCAATGAAATGACTTTAAATTTTATATTTATTTATATGTTTTTTTCATTTAATTTTTAATATTATTTTCATACCCATACTATACTTTAAGAGAGCGAAAAGGTTATATTATAGGTCTGTTAAACAAATATGTCAAGAATTCTTATTTGACTACTCACACCTTAGAGTGATAAACTAAGTAATTGACTACTTAAAGTTGTTTTAAAGTCTCATATAACTCAATTAAGGTTAATTTATATGACATAATTATCAATTCACAAATAAATGTCGTTTAAAATGGATAAAAGCCTAGTAGGTCTAATTAGGCCTAGTTAGGCATACTCAATCCTAAAAGTGAAAACTAAGTATTTGACCCTTTTAGGATGTTTTGGGAGGTTTTTAAAGCCTCAATATGGTTAAATATAGATTTTTATTAAAATAATCAAATCTTTTAAAACATATTTATAGGATACCATACAATCAATCAATATGTTAAGCATGAAATATACTGAGAGGGGGGGGTGAATCAGTATATTTTATGTATCTTTTTACTTAATCTGATTTATTTTCTTTAACCAATTAATCAAACATTAAAAATATACAATAAAACTGAAACAATAATTTACACCACACGAGAGAGAGAGAGAGAGAGAGAGAGAGAGAGAGAGAGAGAGAGAGAGAGAGAGAGAGAGAGAGAGAGAGAGAGAGAGAGAGAGAGAGAGAGAGAGAGAGAGAGAGAGAGAAAGAGAGAGACACCAAATATTTACGTGGAAACTTAAATTGGGAAAAACCATAGAGAACAATCTCAAGTATATGAATGAGCACCAACTCAAAATACAAAGTTCACAAGCACCAAATTGTAGGAGCACCAACCCCTTTTTAGAGTACCAACATAGTAACTATTTGTGAGCACAAACCCACAGGAGCACTAAACCCTTGTAAATATTTATGAGCACCAACCAACAGGAGCACCAACCCCTCTTGTGTATAAAACATAACTATCTCTCAATGCTTCTTACTCAACAAATTATAGAACTCTACAATATATCCTATTTTTCTCTATTTAAAAAAAATAAAAATCATGCACTATCTTGCATATTAAAAATGGCTTCTCAACCATTTATTTATATCTTTCCAAATGACCTTGGAATTCACCCCTTATGACCCTTCAATCCTCATGGAAAATGATGCTAAACTTGCATGACCCTTCATCCTTGCATTTGAAAAGTCATATGGTGACCCTTCATAAGTAAAAGGATATTTTCCTCTTTTGTCTTTATCTTGGTGACTTTTCATATTCCTCAAAGTGTCCCTTCTTGAGAAAATTCATCCCATTCCTCTTTCATCTTTTACCCTGTGACTCTTGGAATTCTCCATGGACCCTCTTTTGACTTATATGCAACTAAAAATATATTCATTAATATTAAATAAATATTAACACACATTAGCCAAGATATGAATATTAAAAACAACATTAAATGTAATGGGGCATTTATCACCAATAATGTTAGACCTTTGACATCAATGACAATATTTTTAACAATCTCTCCATTTGTCATTGATGGCAACTTCAAACTATAACCTTCACATACTACCATCTAAAAAACATACAGTAACTCCCCCTTACTATATCAACCTGTAATTATTCCTTGTACCTATTCCCTATACTTATACCTATTATTCTCACCCTTTGACATTCAATGGAAAAGGGCCTACCTGGAGATAACACTTAACTCCCCTTCAATTGATGTTGAACCTCAATGGTAGGAAGTAAAAGAAATTACTCTCAACTTCTCTGATAGATACTCAAATGTGTCTTTTTTTAGTGCCTTTATGAAAATATCTACAATCTACTCTGTAGTATTGATATACTCCATGTTAAACTATTGATCTGCAACCTACTCTGTCAATAAGTGATATCAATTAGGAATATGTTTTATTCTTGAATTCATCACTGGATTATTTGAAATATTAATAGCACTTGTGTTATCAAAAAAAAATAGAAATAGGTTCATCATAATTTACCTTGATATCTTCTAAATTTTGCTTCATCCAAAGAACTTGAGTACAACATAATACCACTGCAATATATTCTACTTCAGTTGTATAAAGTGATATTGAATTCTACTTCTTGCTTAGCCATGACACTAAGCTATCACCAAGGAAGAAAGTTATTCCACATGTGCTCTTTATATCATCCAAGCACCCTACCCAATCTGAATTTGTATAAGCAACCAAAGTGAAATCTATACTTATGGGATACCAAAATACATAATCCAATGTCCCCTTGATATATCTAAATATTCTCTTCAACAACCAAACATGACTATCTTTTGGAGCTAACTGATATCTTGCAACCATACCTACTACATGCATGATGTCTGGCCTTGTGATGTTAAATATAAAAGACTACCAATCATAGATATATACAAAGATTGATCTATAATAGGTGAATCTTCATCCTTTCTCAACTTATTTCCTATACACATTGGTGTGCCAACTAGTGTACAATCCTCAAAACCAAATTTATTCAACATTTCCTTATCATATTTACTTTGAGATATGAAAATTCCTTTATCTGATTGGAATATTTACAATCCTAAGAAAAATGACAATTTTCCAAGCATAGACATCTCAAATTCTTTTTGCATATTATCAAAAAATTGTTTTTCATCTTTTGAATATTTCCTCCAAAAATGATGTCATCAACATATACCACAACAATCAATTTATGCTCACCTTCTATTTTGATGTAGAGATTACTATCAACAATTCCTCTCTTAAAATCTTGATCCTATAAGTACTTATCATGTTTTGCCTACCAAGCTATGGGAGCTTATTTCAATCCATATAATGCTTTATTTAATCTGAATACATGGCTACTAATATTTGAGAGAAAAAATCCTTCAAGATACTCAATGTAGACCTCTTCTTCTAGATTCCTGTTCAAGAAGGTAGATTTGACATCCATCTAAAACACTTTGAAAATTTTAAACACTGCATATGCAAGAAACATTCTAATTGCCTCTAACCATTCCACTAGTGCAAAAGTTTCTTCAAAATCTATTCCCTTGATCTGAGCATATCCTTGACATACTAATCTTTCTTTATTTTTGGTCACTTTTCCATTTTCGTTCAACTTCTTTCTATAAACCCATTTTGTTCCTATCACATTGTGATCTTTTGGTCTAGGCACTAATTCCCAAGTATCATTCTTTTCTATTTGATTCAATTCTTCATCCATAGCCTTAACCCAATGATTATCATGTCTAGCTTCTAAATAAGTTGTAGGCTAAATTTTGGTTAATAAAGAGAAATTAAATTGCTCAGATTCACTTATCATCATTCTTCTAGTGTGAATTCCTTCATTTATGTCCCCAATGATGTCACTTTCATTATTATTTCTATGAACATATTTAGATGGATTTTTTATGTCCTTTTTCTCCTTATTCTCATCTTCATCTTATTCTTCAAAATCTTCCTCTTCAATGATTTTAGGAATGTCTACTGGATCACTAATTTTTTGTGTTCCATCTTCTTTTATCCTGACACTTGCAATTTCAACAATTTTATTGGTTCTTTTGTTATAACATTTGTAAGCTTTACTTTTTAAATAATAACCAAGAAATATAACTTCATTTTCTTTGGATTCAAACTTACCAAGTTTTTCATCAGTTCTTTTTATGAAGCAACTACTACCAAAAACTTTGAAATAATCAACTGTTACTGGTTTGTCTTTCCATAGATCATAAGGAGTCTTGTCACTATGGAATCTCAATAATTCTCTATTTTGAATTGCACTATTTTATAAACTACCTCTTTCTAATATTTATTTTATATCTTGGATTCATTTAGCATTATCCTCGATATCTCCTGAATTGTTCTATTTTTCTGTTCAACTACTCCGTTTTACTGTGGAATTCTAGCTACTAAATAATGTCTCTTTATTCCATGGTCTTTATAAAACTCAATAAATTTATCTAACATGAATTCTCCTGCTCAATCTGATCTTAGACACTTAATATTAAAATTGGTTTCAATCTTAACTAATACTTCGAATGCTTTGAAATGTCGAAAAGCTTATGATTTTTTCTTTAAAAACATTACCAAAGTCATACATGAAAAATCATCAATATGCAACATGAAATTTTTATCATCTTGAGTACTTTGAATTCTCATAGGTCCACATACATCAGTCTGAACAAGATCTAGCATATGAGTAGTTGAGTACTCTTTTATTTTGAACCACCTTCTAACCTACTTCCCATGCTGACAAGGTTCACAAAGCATGTTGAATGACTTTGTAATCTTTAGAATATTTTTGACTACTTACTTCTTGCTGATGTTGACAAGATTATCAAAATTTATGTGACCAATTCTCTTATTATATATCCAAATTTATTCAATTTGACTTAAATAACATCTTTGACCTTTGATGTTTGATAGCATATAAAAATTATTGCCTATTCTTTGAGCATCTGTAACCAACACATCTAAATATTTTCTTCTAATTTGACAACCTTTTGCATAAAACTTTAGTGTGTGCCCCTAATCATATATTTAACTTACACTAATAATATTATGCTTAAGACCTTCTAAATATAAAACATTTTTAGTTTTAGTTCCACCATTATCCAAACTTAGTGTACCTTTTCTAGCAATTCTAGTAGTAGTATTGTCTCACAATTTCACTATGCCACCATTGATCTTCTTTAAGGTTATGAACTTTCTCTTGTCTCTTATCATGTCCCTCAAAAATCCACTATCAACGAACCTTGTATTTTTTTCATTTCTTGCATGCAAAGCTATCTGCACATAGATTTTTTAGGTTTTTTATTTTTTCATGAACCTATCTGAACTTTCTTCTTGATGAATGGAGCCTTGAAACTCTGGTCCTTGACTGACTCAAACATGCATCTACAGTACCAAGCTCTATGTCTAAATTTTTTTTACTTGTAAAATATTATGGCCTCTTCATTAAAGATTGATAGAGGATTAAAAGACTTGTGGATTTTGCTTGACTCTACATGAATTTCCTTCTCCTTATTTCTAAAATTGTTAGCCCTTTTTCAACATTCTATTTTATTATGACCATATCCATTACAATAAAAATAGTAACCATAAAGTTAGGACCTGATTGAGTTTTGTATCTCTATTCCCTCTATCCTTATTTATTTGAGATGTCCTCTATATTCTTAACATCTTTCCTTTTTATTTCTTCTTTTGTAAGAGCTTCAACATATCTCTGTCCTTTTTCCTTATCTGTGAAAGTAGTGACCTCCTCTTTCTCTTTTTAAAATCCAATACCTATCTTATATAACATTGATCTTTGATTTTATAATATCTTATTCAACATATTGTGCTATTCTCAAATTTTGAATCATTGGCTACTCTATCATTGATTGCTTTATTTGTTTGCTCAAGATCTACTTTTAAAGAAGCAATTTCAATAACATACCTTTCATATTCTTTACTTACTATTTTCAACTATGCCGTTAGATCTTATTCATTCTTATTAGCCTTTTCAAACTGTGTTTATAGATATTCAAATATTTCCTTCGATTCCTTTTCATTTTTCTCAGTCTGGAGCTTTAATCTTCTATTCTTCTTTTCAAGAGATTTTGACTCTTTTAAGGCACAAATGAGTTCTCCTTCTAGATTCACTTTGACTTCATCCTGTTATTCTTCTTGATCAACTATAATTTTGATTGTAGAGGAATATTCATGTATATATATATATATATATATATGAATATAATCTCTTCTTTTGAATCATTGACTCCACTATCTATGACTGAGCTAGGATCTTTAGAATATAAACTCTTCTTCTCGAATCCCTTCTTTAATTTACCTTTGAAATTCTTCTTGTATGTAGAATTTCCTTCTTCATTGTCATCATTACCCTTATTTGGGAATTTAGATACAAAATTTCCAATCTTTCCATAATTAATACATTTAAAAGGTAATTTTCCTTAATATTTACCTGTGCCCCTTTTTGGCTTGCGAATGAATAGAGGTCCATTGTCATCTGCATCATCACTAGAACTATCACTTGATTCTTAAAACTTAGCCTTCTCATAATTTTATGTATTGAAAGCATCTTCTCTATTTTATGTTTTATTTTATTTATTCCACATATAATATTTTATAATAATACCATGAAGCTCATCCATCATGCTTTCCTGATCCACCTTCAAGCTATAAAACCTTTTCAAAATGAACCTACTCTGATACCAATTATTAAGCATGAAATATACTAAGAGGAGGGGGTGAATCAATATATTTAATATATGTTTTTACTTAATCTAATTTATTTTATTTAACCACTGAATCACACATTCAAGATATAAAATAAATCTAAAACTATAATTTGCACCACATGAGAGAGAGAGAGAGAGAGAGAGAGAGAGAGAGAGAGAGAGAGAGAGAGAGAGAGAGAGAGAGAGAGCATATTTTTACATGGAAACCCAGTGTGGAAAAAACCATAGAGAACAATCTCAAGTATATGAGTGAGCACCAACTAAAAATAAAAAGATAACAAGCACCAAATTTTAGGATAACTAACCCCTTTGCCAAGCACCAACACAAAAACTATTTGTGAGCACCAACCCATAGGATCACCAACCCCTCTTGTGTATAAAACACAACTATCTCTCAATGTTGCTTACTCAACAAATGATAGAACTGTACAATATCTCCTACTTTTCTCTCTTTGAAAACAAATACAAACCATGAAAACTATTTGATATTAAAAAAGGATTATTGAGCCTTTATTTATAGATCTCTAAATGGCCTTTGGCATTCTCCCTTTGTGACGCTTCAATCCTCATGGAAAATGGTGCCAAACTTGTATGACCCTTCGTATCCTTGCATTTGAAAAGTCATATGGTGACCCTTCATAAGTAAAAGTATCCTTTCATCTTTTGTATTTATTTTGGTGAATTTCCATATTCCTCAATGTGTCCCTTTATGACAAAATGCATCCCATTCCTCTTTCATATTTTACCCCATGACTCTTTGACTTCTCCATGGGACTTCTTTTGACTTATATGCAACCAAAAATATATTCATTAATATTAAATAAATATTAACACAAATTAGACAAGATATGAATATTAAAAATACCATTAAATGCAATTGGGGCTTTATGACCAATAATTCTAGACCTTTGACATCAATGACAATATTTCCAACACAATATTCTTAGCAGCTCAAATGCACACCTACAACCATCCTTGGTTGGCTCAATTAGAGGGAAGTGATTAGAATCACAGCTCAAGTAAATTAGTGTGTGGATTAGAGTTTATTATAAACATATTAATATAATAGTGAATTATAAATTTTAAAGACACCTATATAGAGGAAATAAACCTCTCACTTAGTTAAGAATGAAGACTAACACCTACAACCACCTCTTAAGAAGGTTGACTTTCATAGTGGTGTTAATGAAGTAAAGGGATTCAATAATTGAAAGAGGATTATAAATATGAAAAAATGAATATAATATTTTAAAGGAAGGAATAATAATAAAAGAAGGATATTTTGAATCTAAAAAAGTGAAGACTAACTTCATATAGTGAGTCCTAAGCAAGAAAGTCTAGTTTACTCTTGATAGACCTAGTCAATCATAAAATGGGGAAAATAGGTTAGGGTTTTCAAGAAAAAAGTGTTTTCACATGGGTTTATTATGTTTAAAACTGATATAAGGATTTTTAATTTGAAATAAATTAAAATATCACACTAAGAACCCTCTGACTATCGACATGGTCCTCTAAGCTCATGACTACCTATAGTTGTATATAGAGGTTTTAGGAGCTTGACAATACAAGGTTATAAGATAGAAATAAATGGTTAATCCAAGTAAAAATGATGAATAAAAATAATATTAGTCATATATAAACATTGAAAAGTTTTTCATAATGCTCAATGGGTTCATAACAATGCTCAACTAGAGATCTTCACCTACAACTATGTCCTTGAAGGTTTAAGCTAAAACTGTGATGAGCTAGAAGGAAGAGGAATTATTTGGTGTTTAGAGTGTGTATAATATATATATATATATATCCTAAGTGAAATTTTATAATTAATAAGTAACTCTCAACAACACTTATATCATCTACTAAGTCACTAACTATGGAAATATTCACCTACAACCAATGCCTGCAAGGTGTAACACTTTGAGAAGAGATGGCAAGGTATAAAACTTTAATAACTTATAGAGGATGTGAAGAAGATTGTAATGATGGGAATGATTTTTTGAGGCTTCCACATGAATTATAAAATATTAATTTACATTATTAGACCCAAATTCAAGATCATATATGAAATATCAATCGTGGAACATGGAAACACAAGCAACCTAGGCCAGTCTTGGAGAAAGTTGTGACTTTTGGGCATCTATAGGTAGAGTTAGACTCTAAAATTTGGTAAAAATTATTAACATAACCATATAAATCTTTAAATTCCATCCTTAATACCACATGATTATTAGAATCATACACTATTTTTTTATAGACCTCCTATAGTCATAAATAGTCTTTCCCTCAAGAACCCACTGACCAATTTTGAGAAAAAATCATCTACAGGTCTCTATAGGCAAGATTCAACTTTGAAAATTGGTAAAAGTTATTTTGATGAGTTAGTTTATATTTTAATAATATTATTTGTGTCCCAATAATATTTTAATCATATGTTGTTTTATCACAGTCATGTGATTGTCTATTGACAATCACCATTGTAGCTTAGAAGGTTTTTTGAGGAATTAAGGTTTGACAAAGATTTTTAGACTTCATATAAATATTATGATTAAATGATATATGTTGATATGTATTTTAAGGTTTAATAATTATTAATAAATCTTATGATTAATAAGATAGATCACTAAACCTAGCCATCAAGGTTTTATAAGGTATGATTGTAAGAAACCCTAGGGTGAAGAGATAAAGAGTTTTGAGCATATTTAATATATGTATAAGGTTATATAAAGTAATAAATATGATTATTTAAAACCATAAAATCACCTATAGGTCACTTAGATCTCCAACACCTAGTTTAGGCCTAAAAGCCAATTTTAGGCCTAGAAGGCCTATATCACATTAAATCACCTTTAAACCTTCCAATGAAAGATAGATTATTGAGAGAATGTGATAGTTTATTTCATGTCATAAATGATATTTTTAAATTAATTTAAAATATATTTAAGGTAAATTTCACTCTCAATATCTAATTCAAATTACACAACCTATACACTCAGTTTGACCCACCTATTTAAATTCTCATATCTCTCACCACATGAGGAGTTTGACAAAATGGTATTATAATGATTTTAGGACCCATATTACAATTAAATATATTAATTATTATTATTTTTTTATGATCTCATGTTTATGAACTATTGCTAAGACTATAAGCAAGTCCAAAATGCATGCAAAACCCCACAAACAAACTTCTTTATGTACATATCTTTGCACACCTTCCACATGGGAACCCAATATTATAAAAAAAAATTGAGGGGATATATGAAATAAATATTAATTTAAATAATTTATATCTATATTTTATGAACAATTGTTAAGAAGGTAAGCCAGTCTGAGGTACTAAAGAGCCTGTTTTGACTAGTTTTGAGTTTTTTATCACATAAGCCCATTAAATTACCTAGAATAAATTAGAAACCACTTGTAACATATTATATACTCTCTAAATATAATTTTTTACCTTTTTTTCACAAGTAAATCAGCACGTGTGGGTGCATAAGAGGCCCAAAATGGCCTAAAAATGCCCATATTTATAGTTTTTCAAAGAATAAAATTAAATAAATACATGGAAGAAGACTAATTAGACATTAATCACCACTTTATGTCATCATTATCCCTTCCCATGGGTTTTTATGAGGATTTTCTAAGCTAAAAGGCTAAAAATATAAGTTTTCTAATGATTAATGAATGGTTACAGGTTTAATGGAGATTTCCACCATTGTTGTAGTTTTTGAAGGTAGCATAAAACTTAATTTTATTCCTCATAATAATTTTATGGATTATTTAAAGCCTTCTATAGGTCCAAAATTGGTTCTCATAGTGACAAATGTCCTTGAAAGCAAGTTCTGGGATAATTAGTTAAAGGTGGCTTGAGCTTGAAGACCTCCATCAATAGAGTCCAAGAGATTTATAGATTATATGGCAAATTTTTTAGGTTGGAGGATAAAATATGAGTTGTGAATAAATAATAAAGAAAAAAAATTAACCCTCAAATTTGGTGCAAACATAAAATGTCAAAATGACTAACCATGTTGCCAAGTTACCAACACAAGCCAACTGGAGATGGGACATAAAAGTCAAGTAAAGGAGTTTTTAGGGAGTTGAGGAGAAATATAGAGAATTTAAGGAAGTTTATATTTTTTTTGAGGATTTTCTCAAGTTATTGGAGCATTATATCATCTTTCTTAAAGAAATTTTGTCGTCTAGTGCCCTTTTAGGCCAATGGAAGAGCTTAAAGACCATTTTGACTTTGGAGGACTAATTTTTCAAGTGAACATCAGTTCCTAAGTTGTTTTAATGCGTTATAAACTCATATACCTCTTTCTCTTCTTTTTTGGAGCTCCAAAGAGGGTGGTTAAATGGTATTTATTGATTTCTAAGAGTTTTTTCTCCTCTCCCTTCCCTTTTATCCTATCTATTCCTTTTCTTCTCCATTATAAAAAATATTCTCCTCATTTTTATATGGCATATACCTACCCATTTAGGTAATAAATATCATTAAAATAAATAATATTATCTATTTTTACTTATCTCTTTGCCTACATCTAGTGTTATAGTCAACTTGTGTATGATTGTTTTGTGGAGGAGTGTTCTTCCTTGGTGATTGTCCTTATTTATTTCATTTTTTAGGTATTTAAAGGTGTTTTAAAGTTTTAATTTATTTTATTTTTACCATTTATGAATGCATAGTGTGATTTTTGACACTCCTTCATGCTTCATCTATTGTTTAATGAGCTTATTTTAAGAAATATTGATGCAAAATGACTAGTTTGAGAGATTGTGTGAGTGAGGGTTTCTTTGGGATTTTTAAGTGTTAGTTTCAATAAATTTGGATTTTATTTAAATTTTTTACATCACATTTTTTTTGTTTTAAATAATCATTTGCAACCCTTCAATCCATTTTCCAAGTAGAATCATTAGTTTAAGTGATCCACAAAGAGGATTCAACCTTCTCTAGAGATTCGACCCCATCATAGGATACCCATAACCTAGGGTTGATCTCATTTTGTATATAGGAGTGAGAGAGCATAAATAACCATCTCACAAGGGTGAAATTATATGATACAATAATAAATAATGAGAAAAGCATGATAGAATAATTATTATATACCACACTGCAAAACTTCATGAATGACATGCAGCAAGGATTAAAATATTTATCCACACTATTGGTGACACCCAAACTATTAAAAACCTTGGGTGTAGTAGACAAACCAATCATGAGTATTTTAGTCGATAGTAGAGTTGTCTTAGATAGTAGTGGAAGAAGTGAGGGTACGATTATTAAGATATGAGATGTTAATTATATAGTAGAACCAAGTGAGGATATTTTATCAAAAGAAGGAACTACAATAATAATTATTCAAGAGGAAATTTTTAGAGATAATATAAGAGAACAAATAAATGTGGAAATATATGTTACCCTTTAGGGGAAAGGTGGTTTAGATATAAGTATTAGTTGTCATACTAGAGAAATACAACATAGAGATAATGAGGAAGATAACTTAATACAAGGAATATTAGTTAATGATAATAATGGTGAAGAAATTCAATTATAGATAGAAGATGTTGAAAAAGAGACTTGAAGTGATGCAATGTCAACCCCAAAAAACCCAAACCATAAGAGGACCAAAGAGGAAATTAACACTTTAGACAAATCACCTTCCACTATGTTATTTCAAAATAGACGTGTACATCCATCCCTTAGATAGAGAGATATATTTAGTGAAAAAGAAGTTTCAAATTGATACAAAAGTCATAAGGAAGAGATTGAGAAAAGAGGTGAATTTGTAGTAAATCATGTGGAAGTATGGGTAGATAAAGGATAATGGGGATAAAATGGGGGCTTAAAGTGACACTTTTTTTTAAAATAACAATAGTTAAACTTGGAAATAATTTTAAAGATATTAGGAAAATTAATTTGACAATAATGCAATAATATGAATTGTGAAATTCTGAATCTAGTTTCTAAATTATTTTTTTCAATACCCAAACGATAAAAGTGTGTGAAATGGATATATTTATGAAAATTATTTAACACATTTTTGTGAAAAGATAAGGTGGTTGCATGTGTATGAACACACTTTTTTTGAGTAAATGAATGAATTGTTTTATAAAATTTCATATATGGATAGATGACATGTTAAAGATTATTGATATAATATATATATATATATATATATATATATATATATATATATATATATATATATATATAATTGAAACTACAAGTGTACGAATGCAATTTTTTGAACTTAACTTCATGAAAATCATTTTATAAGCACAACTAACAATGTGTAGATTTTTGAGATATAAGTTTTATAAACTTTTGATTAATGATCAAAAATTTATAAATTTATTTTTAATGATATGTACATAGTCCATAATGAGGTATGTTATGTAGAAATTAAGTAATAATTACAAATAATAGTCTAAATTTTAAAATATATATATTAAAAAACTATGTTTCCCTTCTTAAAGTCCATATAATTTTTTAAAAAATAAATAAAATCTATTTGATTAGATGTGCTGGCAAAGATGGAAAAGATAATTTTTTTAAAAATCAAATGGACTAGTTCATGATAGGTTTTGAGCTAGGTTCAGACCCCCCAGGCCTAAAACTGAGCTAGTTTTGGAAGGAAAACATAAATATTAATGGGATAAAAACTTATGAACTACTAATGGCATGTGTTATTTAAAATAATTTATGCCCTTTATGTAAGTAGATACAAATAGACGGTATTATAAAATGCCCTTTGTTGACTTTAGAAGGGCATACACCCTTTGAAAAGCATGTACACCCTTTGTAAATGATGTGCATCCTTATGAAGTTAATAAAGGTAATTTTATAATATTGATCATTTATATTTAGTTATGTAAATGGCATGTGTGATTTTTAAAACATGCATGCCCTTTGTGGTTCACTAATTTTGCTCCAATGTCCACAAACTTTACTCATTCATTTTTCATTCTAAAAACTTCAAACTCATTTTTACTATTGACATTTTGTAAATTCTCCATTAAATTTTTCTCAATCACTATAAATTCTTCAAATTTTATTTTAGACTTGGACTTATTTCAATAAATATAAGTAATGGGTTCAGGTAGTCATCACAAAAAAACAAATTAAGGAGATAAAAAATGAGGAAATTGAAGTGAAAAGAGAAAAACAAAAAAATACAAGCAAAAAAGAGATCCATAAGAACTTTTGGGCAAGGTGAAGGTACTTCCTCAAGAACAAGAAATATTTCAAATAAAAATAAAATTCCTAATTTGTCTTCAAATGAGACAAAATAATTTAATCGATCCTTGTTGAATGATGAAATTCATTATGTAGAACTTATAACTAATGAATTTGCATTGAGTTATAAAAGAAATGGAGAAAAAAATATAATGAGACATCCATCCATAATGAATTTGTCTAATATGATGATAATCAACATCAAGTAATGAACCCAATTCATATCTCTCCTAATGAAGAGGAATTAACTTCACCTGTAGGATATAATGTACCTAGCCAACACTCTAATATCCCTTCTATGGTTGAAGTGGTAACAACATCTAATTTAATATAAAATAAAGCTTCTAGACCGACACCACCAAGTATAATATGATGAACACCTAAGCATTTGGTTGAAATATATGATAAATAATAGAACCTATGAAAGGTAAAATGTCAAAAAAATGGTACAACTTCATGCTCAATGTGTATGGGACCATGAATTTACCAAAAAAATCCATACAAAATGATGTCAACTATTTGTTCAATTAATTAAAATGTAAAAAAAGGTGCCATGTGATACATAATTTAGGGTTAATAATAAGAAATGTGGAGGAAAAAATAATGCAATAGTAAAGAATCCATTTAATTAATAAAATTCAATAAGCAATAAAACTTAAAAAAAGATAGTAATGTTATAAGATGAGTAATAATGAAATCTATAGTGAGTAAGTCAACATCTAAATATTGATTTATTAGTTAAACAAATACATCATTTCACTTGAATAGGAAAACTCTAATAAATACCATAAAAATAAGAACAAGGTTTGATGACCCTTTACTCACAAATTATTGGGAATTTATTGGAAGACTCCCATGAAAATATAAGGTATTAGTTGAAGGAACAAGACATTTTATTGAAAATTTTTGGAATGATAACAAACAGTCTCATCTAATGTAAAATATGTTTCTAAAATAAGAAAATTTAAAAAAAAGCATGAAACACATGTAAAACATTTTTTAGACATGACCTGAATAGAATTTTATAAAATATTCATTGAAAAAAATAGTGGGAAATTGATAATTAACAAAAGGTCAATTGAGATGTGCAATCCTTTCTATGTTAAAATAATCCTAACACACACTAAATTTTGTTTTAGGATCCATGTTAAATTTTCTATGCATTTTGATGCTTTTCAACATATAAATTGTACTTTACATACTGATAATATTATTTATAATATATGATGGCTTTCCCACCTAAAACATAAAGAGATTTAATCCCAAGTATTTTCTATCAAAGACCTAAGGAGAATATTTTTTCCAAAGAAAGTTTAGATGGAATATGTAACACTTGTGGTGGTTTTTCAAATTTTAATAGTTGTATACGTGAATAAATTTCACATGGATTTGGAAAGTAACTAGTTAATTTTAAGAAGTGAAAATCTATGAAGTATGTATTAAAATATGTAAGAGAGTCATCAAGACGTGAGTTGGCTATAATATTTTTATTTGATTTCATGTTAAAATTCAAGAATAATATTATCTACCATTATGAAAGACACAAACACAAGGAAAAATGGTTACATAAAAAATTCAATCTATGCAAAGACAACTTACCAATTGGCCCCATTGTCTTAGTTGTGGAATTTGTTGAAAACTACACACTACAACTACAAAACAAGGTTCAATCCAAGTACTATAATTCAATTCAAGCTTGAATTTTTATGAAAATTACATTCAAACATACACCTGATAGCATAGAGGATAATAAAAATATTTTCAGGGAGTACCACTTTTATATGAGCAATGAAAAATCATATTATACAAAGTTTATACAAGGTTGTTTTGAGATATTTTATATAAATATGAATTCAAAATAAAACATTTGTAATCACAGTACAATTGGTCAGACAATTTTGCATGATAGTTAACAATTCTCAAATGTTTTAGTGGTTAAGTAGGATACATAAGAAGAATGAACTTTGAAGAAATTAGATTTTATTTGATGGTGGGGATGGAAAATGGGAACATGATCATGTAGGTGCATGTGTACAAACATCTCTTAAAAATAGAGGGGAAAACACAAGGATGGTTCTAATTTGATGGATGTTACAAGTATTATGACTTAGTGTAATGAAAAAACTTCTCATGGATGAAATAAATATTCTCATGTGTAAATATTATTTTTATTAATGGAGGAAGAAGATAAGTCAATGTTAGAATATTTCAGTATAATACATAGATCGAGTGTTTTCTAATCCATTCAAAGTTCAAATTCTAGTTCATGGTCTATTTATACTAGGGATATGGCATGTTTTTGTTCAAGCTATATGGAATTTAATTAGAATGAATGTGATTCAAAAGAATGGGTTGATGAATGGTATTATAGACCCCCAATTCCTATGGAGACTAGTGATTCATTCCAACCACTAGGGGATCATGAAATGGAATCATCAGTTGACTTTGACCATGTTTTATATCTTGTGCGACCAAGTATAATTTATTTATAATTTAAATATAGCCTTAGTTTTATTATTGATATCTTAATTTTTTCCTACATGTTTATATAACTTGATTATTATTTAAATTCAAGGCATGTTTTTGAACTGATTTCACCTAAGGAAAATTATGAGGGAACATACTACTTGCCTCATTATGTAGAGGCAAAAACATAACCACAACTGTCATGGATGGAAAAGAGCTAGTTTATCCCACTTGATCTACCATGGTCATAGGAAATTGGATTCATAGAAAATTTCATATAAAATATGACAATGGTTTTTTGAGGAATTTGAAACACATAGGGTGGTGCTTCATTATTCAAATTGATTTATAATTACAAATATTAAAATGATCAAATATCATGGAAAGCCTTACAACAAAATTTTGTGTAAAGTTCATGAATTGAGCATGAATTGATTCTTGAAAAACTTATAATCAAAGTTAATCTTGAAGGTAAATATAATTGACTTGGTAAGGTTATTATTTAATGTGTCTGTAATTTCAAATTACTAAAATTAACTAATTTGATTTATTGTATTTTAGTTTTTTATTATTTTGTCATTGCGTTTATTTTTGTTTCAATTTTGTACTAATAATTTTAATGTAGGTTAGTGGTACCAGATGAGTGTCCACCTTCACATGGTTGGTTCCATGAGTAAATAATATTATCTTATTTAAACAAGTATAAGCCTAAAAAAAAATACATGTTGAGTAGATATTTTTTTTCTACATCTCGAGTGGCAGAGAATCCTTTAGAGGGGATCAAAAGACTTACCTGTACAACTATAGGAGTTGAAAGTTCATCTAATGCATTTGGAAATGTCCATAAATATGGTTATCATATAATTCACACTATAATTTAAATTTATTTTTCCAATTTTGGTATCTTAAGAGACATTTATCTATGATATAGTTCATCAATTGGGCTAGCAATTCATCAGATATGCTTCCCACTGACCCACTTTTGGTCTCTTAAGAGACATTTGGCTACAATAAAAACATAAATGAATATGAATTTCAATCCTAAATAAAAATTAAGAGTGAAGGGTTTCCATTATAGTGTATTACATTTATTTTGATAAATCCAAAAATATGGTTCATTCATTGGGCTAGTGAGTCAGAAGATATGCGTATCACCGACCCACTTTTGATCTCTTAAGAGACATTTAGATGTGATATAAGACACGATGCCATGTCTCACTCATCCTAATCTAGGGATAATACCTTATGGTGTTATAATATGACTCACTTTTACAATTTTAGGAGATAGTAACTTGTCTTTACCCCTCACAGTTCTCTTATAGACGTGTTGGAATTTTTCTCCATTTTCACACTCATGGACAAGAAGCTTCTCTTAAGGGATGCATCTAAATAACTACAAATTTTAGTCTCAGGTCTGAATGGAGAGTATAATATGGACATTATATAATTTATACACTGATCCAATTATGTTCAAAACTATGGTTCATCTATTAGTCCAAAGAATCATAAGATATGCCTCCCACAAACCCACTTCTGGTCTCTTAAGAGACATTTGGCTAAAATATAAAATGTCCCACTATGTCTCACTCCTCCCAAGCTAGAGATAATCCTAAATGGGGTGATCAAAATAATCAACCATTAAAATTTAGGAGCTAACATCTTGTTTTTATCCCTCAAATTTCTCCTACAATGCATGCTAGAAGTTTATTTTGTTTGCACACTCAAGGACAAGAAGCTTCTCTTAAGATATGCCTCTAAAAGAATATAATATTTGGTCCTAAATCCTAGCATAGATTATAGGGTGGAAATTATAGTGTTTATACACCCATATATAAATGTTTTTAAAGACATTTCATTCATTTTAATAGCTAGTCAGAATATACACCTCCCGCTAACCTCCTTTTGGTCTTTTAAGAGACATTTGACTATGAGATAAAACATGTCACCATGCCTTATTCACCCTAAGTTTGGGAGAATCATCTATGTGGTACTCATAATACTTTAACACGAAAATATAAGATATAATGGCTCATCTTTACCCATCATGGTTCTTCTATAATGATCATCATAAGTCTAGTCCAATTTCACACTTAGGGATGAGAAGCTTCTCTTAAGGGATGCCTCTAAATGACTATAAATTTTAGTCTAAAAGCCTAACATAAAATGGGTGGTGGCCATTCCAAAATTTATATTCCCATCTAGATGTGTTCATATATACCTTTAGTCAATTAGGCTAGTGAGTCAAATGATATGACTCCCACTGACCCACTTTTGATCTCTTGAGAGACATTTAGCTTCAAGAAAAAACATGTTATCATGTCTGACTCATTCCGAGCTAGTGAGAATCCTCTTGGAGTTTATCAAAGAAATTAATCTTGAAAATATAATATAAAATGGTTCATATCTACCTTCTAATGATTCTCTTACAATGCATACCATAAATTCACTCTGTTTGCACACTTAGGGATGAGAAGCTTGTCTTAAGGGATGTCTCCAAACAAATGCAAATTTTAGTCTTAGGGTCTGATAAAGAGAATAGAGTGTCAATTAAATCACTAATACACCCATATAGATGTGTTTTCATAGATATTTAATCAATTTGGATAGGGAGTCATAAGATACGCCTCCCACTAACCAAATTTTAGTCCATTAAGTGACATTTGGCTACAAGAGAGACCTCACCACCATGTCTCATGCATGCTGAGCTAGGGATAATACTTTATGGGGTTATCAAAGGACTCACATACATAAATTTAGTATCTAAAAACTCATCTCTACCCCTTATTATTCTCCTACAATATGTGGTGTAAGTTTGATTCATTTTTTCACTCAAGGACAATAAGCTTCTCTTAATGGATGCATCTAAACAACTATAAATTTAGATATTAAGGAATGAAAAAAAACATAATTTTTCCATTACACAATTTATACACCCATATAATATGTCCACACATATGTTTCATTGATTAAGCTAGTGCATTAGAAGATGTGCCTCCCACTGACCCACTTTCAGTCTCTTAAGAGACATTTGGCTATGAGAGAGAAATCACCATTGTGTCTGTCTCATCTTGAACTGGAGAGAATCCTCTAGGGGTTTATTGAAATACTTTCCCATGCAATTATAGGATCTTAAATCTCATCTCTACCCCTCACAATTTTCCTACAATGCATGCCAAAAGTTTTCTCTATTTCCACACAAAGGGACAAGAAGCTTCTCTTAAGGGATGCCTCCAAATGACTGTAAGTTTTAGTCTTAGTGTGAAAAAAAGAGTATAAAATGGTTATTACATAGTTTATACACTCATATATACATGTATATGTATATGTTTCATTGATTAGGCTAGCGATTCAAAATATATGCCTTTAATTGACCAAATTTTAGCCCTTTTAGAGATATTTGGCTACAAGAGAGAACTCACTACCATGTCTATCTTGTATTGAGATAGGGATAGTCATTTATGGATTGATTATAAGACTCCCCATTAAAAATTTAATAATTGATGACTTGTCTTTACCACTCATGGCTTTCTTGTAACATGTAGTGGAAGTTTATTCCATTCCCCACTCAGGGATGAGAAGCTTCTCTTAAGGGATGCATCTATATAATTTCAAATTTTAGTCTTAGGGCTTGAAACATATTTTATGGTGACCATTCCATTATTTATACACCCATATAAATTCATCTACATAGATGGTTTATTGATTAGGCTAGTGAGTCATAAGGTATACCCCTTACCAACCAAATTTTGGTCCCATAGGAGACATTTGGTTACAAGAGAGAACTCATTATCATGTATCATTAATCCGAAGAGTGGGAGAATAATCTAAGAGGTTCTTATAGGACTCACCTATGAAAATTTATGATATTATGACTCCTCTCTACTCCTCATGGTTATCTCGCAACACATGGCCAAGTTAGTTAGAGAAATAAGCAAGTTAGTAGGAGAGAGAGTTCAAACTATAAGAAAGAATGATAACATCAATTTAAATTTATCTTATATAGAGAGGGTCCTTAGTGTAAATTAAAAATATGCATATACATAGTGAATCAAATGATATGATTCCTCCATTTCAAGCACAAATCAAGACATTATATGACATTTGTCTTCAGTCTTCATTAGCATAGGATCATAGGGATTTTATTTTCCCCTTCTAAATAGGTTTGAATGTATCTATAATGCATCTAAACTAAATAATTTTGTGTTCATGACAATGTCACTCGTCTTGACTCATGCACAAGT
Source organism: Torreya grandis (assembly GCA_037957365.1). Taxonomy (NCBI): domain Eukaryota; kingdom Viridiplantae; phylum Streptophyta; class Pinopsida; order Cupressales; family Taxaceae; genus Torreya; species Torreya grandis. Next base: position 1,236,143 of record JARHVA010002545.1, read on the forward strand.
CATCAAAATATCAAATAAATCTTCATTCTTATTTATTATAATAAATTAATCTATTGATTTCATGGATAGTATATTGCATTATTGAAACTTACTCCAATGATATAAAAAATATAAATGTCTTTCTAATTTATTTCTTTGGTTATATATTCCTATAAATTTTTATTTTTATAGTTATTTCCTTCAATCCCATTGAATTAATTTTGGTAATTTATGGACATTAATATAATTTCATTCTTTATTTATTTCTTTAATGAAATATAAGATAATGCTAATAAACCATCACATAGATCAACAATCATAGCATAGATGTGCCTACAAAAATAATTGCATTGTACTCATTATAACATCAATAAACTAGTTTCATGAAAGTTAAAAATTTCAAATATCCATGAACATTCACATAATCATACTTGAAAGCAACTTCATTTATTAAAAATTTCAAGAAGGATATCATGTATGTAACAAAAATATAATGTCATAAGTATGTATGTGTATCTAAATTATGTCATAATGACATAAAAAATAAGACATATCAAGATACAATCTAGACCATAATAGACATATAAAAAAATGTGCCATATAGGCATGTAATGTGGGCCATATAAACATATAAAATAGATTGTGCCTATAACAATCCCTAGCAGAACAACTAGCTCTCATGATCCTCATTGCTTTCAAATAATTTATGCTTCCTTGCCATATACATAGAAATGAGGGTGATGCATGAATTATTATCAAGAGAAACTCTCCTCTTAGCATGTGAAAGGCCAAATGTCTCTTCTACAACCTCAAAAAATTATTGTTACTGCACAACATATGAAATATAAAGTTTAATGCATTAAAATGGTATATGGAAAATGATAGAGTTTCCATGAATATGAAACAACGTTATTCTTGATTTACTACATGTTACCTAAATGACTATCTTGGGTTGCATGACTGTGAATATATCCATGACAAATAATCCTATGGAGAAAACATATATTGTTAGATCTAGATGTGCATACAAATATAAATATGATGTAGGTTACCATTGATTGAAGCTAAAAAACAATTTTACTGTGTTTTCTCCATTCTGTCTTTGAATTAGGTGTTGTTGGAGAGATAGTGGATCTTGTGATGAAACCAAAACATTAGTCAAATGTTGTTTTGAACATGTGGGGTACCCAATGCATCTATCATTGTCTATAAAACCAACAAATGAAAGAGGTCAATTATGAATCAAATAAAACTAAACCTAATTTAAGATAAATAAAAATCAATATTATTCCTTTTGTACATAAAGATAAATCAAACAAGGAGGATAAATCAAAAAGGTTTTAAGGATGAATCCAAAAAGGAGGATAAGGCCAGAGGTA